>DVRM01000209.1:0-11613 GCA_018232405.1 Junonia genoveva | reverse complement strand
AACGGATTGCGGCCGAATGCATGTGCGAACGTCAAATACCTACCACACATGAGCAAATCAGGCCCTCCACATATTAGCGAACCACGCATTGGCGAACTAGTTCGCTAATGTGTGGAGGAGCCATATCACCACCGTTATGTCAATTTTGACTTCTGTCTTTAGTCCGAATCAGCTGACTGTCATATTAAATGTCAATGTCATGTCAGGATCCTGTCTAAATTGTTTCTATTTGCTTTTCGCTTTATTTATTGTTTATTGTTCCTAGATTTAACTGCGCAACAACTAACTTTAATTTAATTAATTTTGTTATGTAGGTTTTTCAATTACAATTTAAAATGTCAGTGCACTGGAGTTCGGAGATCATGAAATGGGAGTACAGAGAATTACAGGCAACGGCGATGTCTGTTGATTACTCCGGTAATAATGTGTTGTTAGCTGGGCGCAGGTGGTTAGCTATAAAGTCGATTAGCTTAGAAGATGATGGGGGTGATATTGTAAAGAAATATCCCCGGCATAGTAAATACGATGCCGCTGGTGCTGAGTGGTGCCAAACATATCCCGGGCAAAAACTCTGTGCTATCGCGGTAAGATGTTTTGTTTGATTTACTTTGTTTTTTGTAGTAATACTTGCAAGATTTTATCATGACATTAAGTATAACTTATTATTATCTTTATGAAATAGAGTAATCAACATGTGGACGTGTATGAATGGCGCGCGGGAAACGACCTGACGTGTATATGTTCTCTCCGTGGACACACTCGCGTCGTCAGCGACACACACTTCCACAGACAGGATCACAACCTGATAGCTACTTGCTCCATAGACACATTCACTTATCTTTGGGATTTAAGGGACACGAGGAAACCTATCATCTCTTTGAGTGCTGTAGGTAAGATTTAATTTATCTTACTTCTAAACTTAAGGTAAATAGACATTTCTTTTGTTTTGTAAATTATTGCAACTATTAACAATTATATATTAAAAGTAAAATGTTTATTATAACATATTAAATATTTAATTTAACAACAGCATATAGATAATTTAATAGTTCACATAATCATATCATATTAATATTATGTCATATTTTTACAGCTGGTGCATCACAAGTGCAATGGAACAAAGTAGCATCTCATTTAGTAGCCACGGCTCATGATGGAGATATAAAGATATGGGATTATAGAAAGAGTTCCACACCATTGCATTACATATCTGCTCATCTTTGCAAAATTCACGGTGTCGACTGGAGCCCTCACCATGAGTACCAACTAGTAACATCTAGTCATGATGGTAGCATTAAGTATTTTGATATTAACAATGCAAGGCGACCAGAGAATGTTATTATGACAAATTTCCCAGTTTGGAGAGCCATTTACACGCCATTTGGTAGTGGCCTCTTAACTATTGGTGTTGGTTGGGGAGGATTGCCCCGAGTGGAACAGGCAGGGGTCATAGGAATTTGGATTGGTGGATCTCTTACCCACAGATTAGTTGGCCACACGGATACTGTGCAAACCATGGTGTGGAGACCAAACACATTACCCTCTAATTATCAGCTTGTTACATGGGGAAGAGATCAAACACTGAGACTGTGGACAATGCATCCGTCATTGCTAAAAATGTGCTTGCATTATCTTCCGGATGATACTGAATATGATGATAATAATAGTGACTGTAAGTTTCTCGTTTCAATATAATTAAACCATATTTTTTTCTTTATTGATGAGGTTATTTTTTCAGCAGTTAGTTATGCATCTACCGTTAGCAGTTCAATGAATGATCTCTCAATTAGTGAAAAGGGGCAGGAAATACAAATGGTATAGATTTTATTTAGTAACATACTTATTAATTTTTACTCCAGTAGCTATAAAATTGCAAATTAATAATTCCATTTTCAGAATAAGATAGTACATAAAACAACTACCTCAATAGACGAAGAATTTGAATCGATCAGAGAGATGGCCAACATTGAAGTGACGGACATGAACATCGAAACTAGGACTTGCCAGATACATTCTGAGCGCAACTGTTACACTGCCAACTTACAAGTGACCTTCCCTAGAAATGTTACTGAACAAACTATACCCAAGTTTTCTTGGTTATCGGGAACTAATGTAGATAGCGCAACTACCATTAAGATTTTACAAGCCATTAATAGAACAGCTTATAGGAAAAAGAAGGAAGGTCATAGATGTTTGTTATACTGCCTTAAAACATTAGCTACATCTATAGATGAGGTATTTATTTAATTTTTTATTAATATGTATAATAAACCTAGTATAAACGTAATTACCGACTTAATTTATTGATCACATTTGTAATTAGATTCCAGTTAAGTCTAGTGAAGATTCAGATTCAATGAAGTCAAGTCAAAGAAGCCAATCAGAGAGTGAAAACGCAGGAGACTCATGCATTCCTTTCCCCAGAACATGTGGTGCTAAATGGTGCGGAGTCAGCACTTTGGTGGTGTTCAACAGACCACCGAATGCGAGACGGTTATCCTTGAAACATGAAACTGGTACTCCAAGATCCATGTCGTCGTTATCGTTAACGCCAGGGTTATTCGCAACTGGTTATACATCCGTGTCTCCACATGCGACGACAACGCCCTCTCCTACAAACGCGTCTGGCTTTCCTCAGTTACTCCACAGACACGCATCGAATTCTATCACGACGTTTTACTTTCAGGATCGATGGGTATGGTTATTATTCTAAAGGTATTTTACTAGTGTCTAAATTTATGGTTCTGAATAATTAAATAATTTTTAGAAGGCGCAAAGTCGAAGGGCCGGCAGCATGCGTAGTCGAGGAAGTATATCAGCTTGCACGTCCCCGCGAGTAGTTCTGTATGCTGCTAGCAATCTCTTTCCACTGAATAGGACTCTTGCTGAAAAATATGTTATCAATGCGGATGATCCTGTTGGTACGTATATTACATAATAGTAGTTAAAACTGTACCTGAACATATTTTTAGTAATTACTATGTAGTACTCCCTTACGTCTCAAAAAGGGAGTACTTAGCAAAGGGTTGTCAAATGAGAGATGGTAAAATATTACAGGAGCAGAATTGATAATAAAAACAATAATGAATTTAATGGTTTATTTTAATTCCTTTTTTAAGTTAGTGTTGCCCAAAATCGGTTTTGGTCCTTCAGTCTTGAACTTGTTCATGCTATGTCTCGACTTGTCCTTATATTTGGGAAAAATGCATATTAAAGTACAAAATTATATACAACTTGTTCCCTGTCAGTCTTAAAATTTCTATATAATTATATATCAATAAGATATGTGCGAGAGGAATGCTAAAGCGGCGTCAGAAGAAGGCGAAGGCGAGTTGTCCCACGCGTGGGGCTTAGCTGCATTGGCCGCTAAGTCTCTAGCCGCCAGACCAACAGAGCACATGATGTCCAGTGAAGAAAGTATGGGCTGGGCCGGACATCCCCTCTGCTGTAATCTCGTTCAAGCTCTGTAAGTATGTAAACAAATTTCTTGTAGGATATTGGGAAGTTATCGTATGAGTAGCGTCAAATATTATTAGATTAAATAAACCACCGTTTTTTAAAATGTATTAAAATTTACGCTATCTTTCTCTTAGGTGAAGATCCAGAGATTGCTGTGATAGTTTTTTATTTGTTGCAGAATATCACATTACGCTAAGTCGTCGGATCTACAAATGGCGGCTATGCTCACTTGTGCCTTCTCAGTCTTCAACGATACAAACAACTCTAGTTCTCAATCTATCATAAGCACATCTAGTTGTGTAAGTATTATTATACCAGACTCTTCAATTGAATTGCATACAATGGAGGTACCTTTTTTGTAATAATAGCGGGCCCATGAGCAGACAGGTAACCTGTTAAGTAATCGCTGCCGCTCATTGACATTTGCAGTACCACAAGAGCCACGAAAGCGTTTTAGTTTAAAAATACATTAAGGCGGAAAAATAGGAAAGGCTTCCGACTCTGACGCTAAACGTACGAAATGCAGCTGGGGTACAGACCACAATTTTACATTTAAGAGATTGCACTAGGACTGTTCATACTCGAGCCAATTAATTTAGGCTAGGCACTACATAACTAAAAGTTATACCTACAAAAGAAAAGAGAAAGAATTACAAGTGTGCATTCAATAAAGACATAGCACAAGAATTATAAGATAAAAACTTCTTCCGCAGGGTAACAGCACTTCACCATACAGTACCATAAACCAGTACAGCGAGATCAGCGCCGATGGATGGACTTTACCCATAATTCTTAGAAGTAATTCATGTTCAGAAGCAGAAAACTTGAACACAGAATATTCTGTGGCGACTAAGTCTGAACCTTCGTCTTCCTGTGTCATCGATGAGGCAACAGTCCATCTCTACCACTGCTTCAAACGAGCTTACGCCGATATCCTGCATAGATGGCAACTCATATATAAGAGGACTGAGGTAATATATTTTTCTATATATGTTTTGTTGGAGAAAGATTTTAATATATAATTAAAGAAAAAAAATTTAAGACCCCCGTGGCTCTTTCGACTCTTACTTAGGAAATTGATTTGTTGTCGAATATAAATAGTTCAACTCAAGAGAGATATAAATAGGTCGTTCATGTCAAATATTTACAAATATAATATAATTAAAGTTAACCTTAGAGTGATAACCGAAATAAGATATCATCCAAAATGAAATACGTTTCACGATTTCAAGGATAAACCGCGAAATCACTTGAACCCAATTGGCTTCTGATAAAATCAGCTATGTAAAATAAAGAAGATTCGATGCGTTATAGCAGTAATGGCGCATCGAATCCACCGGTGCATCGTATCCGCTTGTGTGGCAGCACTTGAACAAACGCGCGCAACGCGCAAAGTTGCTACTTTCATATGTATGCAAACGGTCATTGAAAACTACAAAGTGTTTGCATTGTACTTTTATTTTTAAGCGACTTAATTTGTAATTTGTTAGAAAAAAAATATTTTCGAATTTTAATGTTATCTATTTCCCTACTGGTTCGATTCTTATTGAACAGAAATAATATACTTAGTTTCATTTAATGACCAATTCTGTATGATATAGAAAAAAAAATATAGTCAATAACGATTTACTTTTAAGACATTTAAGTTCACATATGTGAACTTGTTAAGATGTGGCAACAGCACATCACCATACAGATGTATGTAAAAGGCATCTCGTATTTGACGGGATATTTGCTATGATTCGAACTCGTCATGCTCTATCAGGATTAAGCGACGATAACCACTAAGGATGTACCCGTTAGCGAACACCACAGAACTTAAGTGACGATAACCACTAAGGGTAAATCCCTTAGCGACCATCGCAGAACTTAAGTGACGATCACACACAGAACCAGTTCTGTGTGTTCGAACTGACATAACGCTATATCGCGCACGGCGCAGGTGATGAAGCTGGTCCGCGGTCGGGGCGGGAGCGGTGCGGGCGCGGAGACGGCGTGGGAGTGCGCGCGGTGCGGGCGCACGGTGCGGTCGGCGGCGTGCGGCGCGTGCAAGCGGCTGGCGCTGCGCTGCGCGGTGTGCGGCCGCGGCGTACGCGGGCTGGCCGTCGCCTGTGCGCTCTGTGCGCACGCCGCACATGCTCAACATATGCTTGCGTGGTACGCGTTGTCATGAACGATTATATCTCCTTAAATGTTACTTATCGACTGTGACACTTTCTTTGTGAAATAATGGGCTCTCCGTTCAAACTTCCATACTCTGTTTAACCCCCCTTTTAATTTTTTTTTTAACAACAAAATATAACATTTGTCATACTTCACTGTCTAATCTATATTTGTGCCAAAATTCAAATCTATTAACATAATCTTCTGATATAAAATAAAAATGGCATCACAGTTTTTTTTGTATCTATATTTTTTGGATCCCATCTCTATTTCAAATAACAGCATTATTGAAACTTATGCTGCTCAATTTGCCTTTAAGCAAGAGTAGGATGAAGTATGACTAAAACTAAAAAGTAATAATATTTCCTTCAGGTTTGCCCAGCACGATACCTGCCCGGCTGGCTGCGGCTGCAAGTGTGTTATTGAAGGAAACTCTACGTGGAAAGGAACGAAATATGTGTAAGATAAAGAAAGAATTCAGTAACGTAATATAACAGTGCTATTGGGCTTGGAATATTGATGAGCTATATGGTTTAATATAAAAATACTTTAAGTATAAAGACTGCCGCTTTTTGTACCTATAGTAAGAAATAAATACAATCAAACGTTTTACAGAGCTTTATTTAACAAATTTTCCTTATATTACATTTAAATGAACAAAATCAAGAGTGCGCAAGAATATCATAGGTCGTGAGTTAAAAAGTACAAACTAAGTCATATTACGTCGCTGTTCTAGCAAATATTGACGAGAATTAATGTTAATTTACTTTACATTATATGAGATTTAAATATAATTAAAATTAGCTTCATTAAACAATTCAAGCCAGTTTAAAATATATTAGCTAAAAAAAACTTATTTATAACCGACTTCAAAAAAAAAGTTATTTATTTTCTCTTAGTTATGTGACGCCTACCTTGAAGATGGTCCCTTGAAGATTTTATCAAGATCTGATAAAAAAAAATCTAAACTAGAGATAGAAATTCTTCCAAATATGACACAAAACCGCTTGCGATCAAACAACGGTTAAAGAGTAAAAGTTTTAAGAAGAGCAAACCGCTTGAAGTCGATTATATTCTTAACTAAAAATTTATTTAATTTAACTAAGAATGTTTACGAGCAGCGACTATAATATACCTACTATTAACCTAAAGTAAGATTATTAATTCGAGTCAGTAAATTGACATTTCCAGTGTTGCAGGTTTTCATTCCCAAATAAATAGTGATGTAATAAAATCAAGATTTTACAATAAAAGTTAACCTAATAAAACAAAGTATAACTAAATGTCTAAGTCTATCGATTGTCGAACATCACTATTTTAGCTGGTCACCCTTTTTTGTATAAGTGACAGATGCACATGTCATTTTACTGACTCGAATTATTAATCGTACCATAAATGAGTTACTTCAGTCTCATTGAAGTATTTTTGAAAAATCACTTTTTATGTTACCTTATTTACCTGCTCCACTATTATATTTTGTTTTAAGCCATGGATAATGTCTCCACAGATAATAACTTTCAGTCCAAATTTAGTAACAAAATATTTGTTGTAAATATTAAATTAAAATTAAACCGTTCGTTTCATTTCATTACAACTTTACAACACATTTAAATACAAAATAGGTTTGCATATTATGCGTACATACATATATAAATATACACTAATAAAGCATTTTTAGATGAATTATTAAATTGCTAGATTATTGCTACTTTTATAACTTCTATCATTAGGTTTCAGGTTTTTTATTTATTTCAGGTTGCCAATTAAAACGTTATACAATTATTCGGACCAAAAAAAATCAGACCTTAACAGTAAAGAAGACTAAAGAAAAATAAGATAATATAATCGTTTAATTTCTTAATTTAATTAATTCCATCCAAGAAGCTAAATCGAACGAAATCTCTTGAAAACCGGTATTTGATTGATTGGCAGCCCTAGTTAGGTTTCAGGGTTTTCTAACAACCTTATCTCAACATGCTACATAATACAAGAGAACAATATATTTGAACATATTTCCCCATAGCATTACTGGATTTAACGATACAAAATTATGATCAAACTTATGCAGATTATAATAATTATGTAGATCACAAAATTTCGCTACAGCTCGTCGTTATTTACGCCTTTGTTTTTATGGCATTAAAAAAGTTACTATTTTATTTTCTTTAATCCTTGCGAATAAATAGAAAAATAATATATCTACCAGTGCGCTCCTATTTAGCAATTTGAAATATAATAGAATAAAGCTTAAACCGATTAGAAGTCCCAATTGTGCGCGTTATGTAAAACCGTACTGACATCCAATTTGATAGAAAATGTACAAAGAAGAAACTATAGAGCTTGTTAACAGTTATGTCATTAAAATATGTTATCATATTTCTAAACAAAATTTGTTTCTTTTATTCTCTGAACATTGTTTCTTGTCTGTATAAATTCTATTAAAATGTATTCTACCTACCTTATTCGTTACTACTCTTTCTAAAAAGTTTCTCTCTCTTTTTGTGTCTTTTAAATTTTGTAATTTTACAATTAAAACGGACGTAAAAGAACAAAAACCCGCAGCTTATTCAATTCATTTATTAATATTTTTTTAATATGACTTTTCGGACTAGTCTAAGAGATTGAAGAATTCGTTATTTTTAAATTGCTATTTTTTATGATTAAAAATCTGTAGAGTGGAAAAATAATGTCTTAAAGACGCATTATTTAGTGTAAGTAGGTACCGAAGTAACAAGTTATTAGACTTGTATTTTTTTTTAGATTTAAGCAAATAGTTATTAGTTTATTAAACTATTTAAAACTTTTTAAAAATAAAACCAAAGCATTGAAAATTGGAAAAGTTTTTGATGTATTTCTTAAAGATAAAAAAATCACGGATATTAGTTTTCTATATACCTGAATACATATTTCATTTTAAACAAACTCCGCGCGTTTTTGTTTTTAACAAAATATACACATCTTCATTTTTGATCATTTGGATGGGTAAATTACCTACGAACTGGATAGGTAGCTTTTATGATAACTTGTCGTAAAATGAAAAGATTATTTTGTTACAATTTACAAAATTATATAATATAAAGTGAATACATAGTTTAGACTCCTGTCACATGCTCCAAATACGAAAAACAATGCGCCTTTGCAAATAACAAGCAGTTTATATGGATACATAAACTACTACTAAATATTACACGTAAAACATACTGAAACTGAATACTTAATTAGAAATTTTACGTAATGAACAACTTGTACACACAAAGTTTTTTTTACAGAAACGCTTACATTAACTATGAAACAAATCACTTATAACTAAATATAAAAATAGGCACCGATGTTTTAAGCAAACTACTTCTATATTGTATAAAGGTAGGAGCTAAAATAAATAAGATATTCAAATTTTAAAAGGAATTATTCGACTAGATTTTTACATCTAATTATTTAAATAATCTATTTAATAATAAGTGCTTCTTTGTATTCGTAAACAACATCTCTGTACCCTTTATCAAAAGCTTCATGAGCTTAACGATTTACCGCTCTATAGGTATTTATAGACCATTAAATATTCAATAAAATATTATTTATAACTTTGAAATGTTTTATTAACGACCTAAAGTTCTTTCCGAGTTATTTTTAAAGACCGAATTGCACAATTAATCCATTTTTGACATAAGGTACAGATTAAACACTGACAGCAGATTTGGCTATTTCAGACTGTCACAGTTGCTCTAATTATACGTTACACTAGAAATCATGCACGACCCAAGGGGATGAATTGTCTCAAAGTCGGGTTGTTCTATTGTAGCAGCTAAAAACAAACAAAACGATTGGATTAATAAATTAATCGAAATTTAAAACGTTACGTAGATTATTTCTATATTTAACTGAACAAATTAGGTTCTCTAGTTACATAAAAAATATTAAAACACACAGCTAACATTACATTAAAATTAAATAAATATTATTGTATAGTAAATAATGTATGTAATTTTCTATTTTTGCTCTACTTTATATTATTTAAAAATATTTTTAAAAAGAACCGATAACCAATAAATACGATAGATTTCAGCAGCAAGAAAGAAAAAATAAGTAGGTATAGGTATCTATCGATCTATGTACAAAGGTATTCAAATATAACGTATACTCGTAACCTACTCTATTTAGTATTTATGTTTATCTGCAAGAAAAAGTCAGAAATGTTTCTTTTTTATGACGTGCAAATTTTAACTAAATTCTAACACTATCGGTACCTTACCCTAACCTCGTAAAAATCCGTTGGTAGAGACCAATACCCTAGTAAAAAGTTAATGATATTTAAATTCGTTCAGTATTGTGTTGTTTGTAATTAATCGACGCGTGTCTGTCTAATGAAAGGCGTGAGTAGTATGAGCGTGAGTCGGTTGCGGTACCTCTCGAGCAGGCGTCGCTTGAGGTCGGGCGGGTAGGTCACGTAGATGTAGTGGTCGTTGTCGTCCTCCAGCCCGTCTTCGGGCGCGAGTCTCTCGCGCGCTGGTGACGAGTGCGTCGTCATCGACACAGACCCGCTGCCGGCTACGCTGCCCTCTTCGGAGCTGGTTGAAAAGTAACGAATTTTAAGGTCGTAAAGTTACGTCAAAATTTTAGTCTTTCAGCGCATTATGGAGAGAGCATTGCGACTGCATTGTTCAGAAATGGACTTGACACACCGAAGTACATTGCCGTAAAGAGTAGAATATTTTTTTTAAATTAATAATTTGGGTCATATCTGTCACATCAAGGATTGCCAGATTCCTGCATTAGAAGGAGCAGTTGCTAGACTCGAGAGCAATAATTTAAGTGGAGATTTTTGTTCAGTTAATAAAAATATCCAATCCACCTGAAAGACATTTAAAATTAAAAAAAAACATGTCGCTTGCTTCAAACTACTCACTCGAACACGATCCATATGATGTAGTAACACATGCAGAGCGCGAGCGCCAGGCCGGTGGCCAGCGCCAGCAGCAGCGGCCAAGGAAAGGCGCGCGCGGCGGGCGCCGTGTCCTCCCAGTAGCGGTCGCAGCTGAGGTACCAGCACACCGCGCGCTGCATCTCCTCTTTAGTTTTAACATTAGATGGATTATTTGTTTAAATTTCGTTTTTATTTATTAAATACATAATTTAATATTTTATATAAGAAGTAGCAGGAAACGGAAACTTGAATCAGCCTTACTAGGTACCACTGACAGATATCTCTAGATAGAGTGGAATAGCTAGAGAGATAGAGTAGAATTGAAGAATTAGAAAGAATAGACTGCTAACTTTAAATCAAAAACTTTGAACTCCTTGCGTCTCTACAAAGTATTATTATACCTATGCCTTAATAAACTAAGCTCATAAGACTGTAGTCATTGTTAATTAAGCAGTTTTCGAATGTTTTTAATAGTTGGTAGGTAGCTACCTACTTTTTACTTTACTTAGAAGTAAACACGAGTCATGTGGTTTTTTATTATAACTACTTTGTCATTTTATTTTTAGTTTGATGTAAGTAAACATTATTTGTAGTTCAGAAACTTGTGCTTTTGTTAGATTTTGAACCTTGAGATCTCGGCTATCTATATGTATGGTAGTTATGGTCTTCAAATCTGCTGGAACAACTTTGATGAAGCTCGTTTTTATATTCCCAGCGCCAGCAGCTGATACTGTGAAGTTTTGTTAGCTATCGGATAGACTTTTTTGGATTTTTAGCAATATTGAAAGTAAGACCGTGAGGGACAGATAGTTTAAAATAAAAGTGTTAACCTTCCAGTTCAGTGAATTGATGCTGCGTCAGATGTAACAGAAGCGTCGCGATACATGAATGAACTACTTTTTCACAGCGCACCTGGAATGACAAGAATTAAAAGATATAATCAGTTTAAGAGTTGGTTAAACGTGAATTTTAAAACAAACTCTCGGAAGAAAATCGTGTTTTAATAATCTCCCTTTAGCTCAAAGCAATGTCGCAATAGCGTCTTAAAAGGATAATGTAGAGAGTTGAAG
>DVRM01000208.1:0-11623 GCA_018232405.1 Junonia genoveva | reverse complement strand
CTTGTAGTCTATAATTCTCATGCGCCCGCGCCGGTGTCTGACGGAGCTCCATTCATGAAATTAGAAATATGCGTTTTGATTTACTGTTGTTTTTACACTTAAATTCTGTTAAACATAATTTTGCAAAAGAGTTGGTACAAGAATTTCAAATATTTATTTAGCTTGTTATAATTTTATTCCATAAAATGTTTAATGTTTATTTGCTCTACAATTTTGCTAGTAACATAACCCTAGGACACTAGGATAACCAAAACGAACAAATAGGAATTAAAAACTCATTGTATGTAAAGTATGATAAATATTGCTGCTAAGAAACTTATTAGAAAATACGTTATTTTTCTGTCTAAAATTACGGTAAACCCGCAACGAAACCGTAATGTGAAAATGAACGCACGTCGCGGTTCCCTCTATAACTCATATAAAAAGTGTTAAAAGAACGATGTTTTCTATTAGACACGTAATATTATGAGAGAATCTCCCCCTAACATTAAACATTTAAATAGACCGTGATTCGGCCAATTACTCTTTCATCACATCAAAAATATTCTTACGTCGATAAAGATCTTTACGTGTGTGAATTCCCTACACTTCCATCGTATGTATGTAGCACTATTACGACACGTTTAAAGCCTACCGCGATGGCACCCATGGGGGCTTAGAGCGAGAGGGGGGAACGTGCGAGCGAGGCGGAGAGCATCTTAAAGGCGGCGGACGCCAAAGGCGGCGGCGAACGCTAATTGGAGAGTGCAGCGACTTCAAAGCGCGCCGACTACAACGTTTATATTAGGCAGGTACGGTCGACCACAGGTAATAGTAAATATACTCAACCTAAACCCACCTTTATTCTTTAAGTAATAAGCGCGATGATCGTGTGAATTGTATAACGTGGTTCACTCCTGCGCAGATTGATTAATTTCACCGATCCGCGCTAGGCAATTAGTATGCCTTTGTTGAGGTCACCGTAGACGATTTGTGTGGTATGGCTTTTGGTACATTATACCATGCTTATGGGATTGTTTTATCAGATTATGATGTGATCTAGGTTTTATGAGATAACTGTACCTATCCATGATGTTAGAGACTTTATTATAGTACTTAACAAGATCTATCTTGGACTAGTAAACTGATCGTTCTTAGTTCATAGTATCATATCATCAGGATATCAGGACTTTAGACACTTTGCAAAAGCTTTGTACTATTTAAGCGGTTAGTTTTTTACTCTTTCATACAATTATTTCCAAAGTCGAACGTCAAATAGCGTGTAACTTCGCTCTAAACAACAAAGAGGTGACCGCATTGTGTGTCTACCCTCATTTACAGCCGTCGCCGTGAAGTGTTGACACTAAGTCCCGATTTCCTACGCATTCGTCCCGCGATCTCGAAGCCTATACACAAACTTAAATTTACACTTCACTTAGTCTTTAAGACAATGGAATAGAGTTCAAATTAATCAATCACAACGTAAACGATCACTTGTTTCTTATTGACCAATTTAAATTTACTAATTACGTGATCTTTACGCTTATGGAATTAGAGTTAAGTTTTGTATAAGTTCATGTTAATTTATTGGATTTATAGTACATGTTTTTCACATAATATGCGGTTTTTGTAGACTTTGAGGCGTTGGAATAGAGTTCAAAATAGTTGTGATTATTTATAATGTCGTGGTGTCGTATTTCGATCTTTGATAGGATTAGGAGGTTTGGTATTAAAGACCCCGGTAATTGGATTACAGCAATAAGATACAAATCTTTAGTGTTAAAGCGCGTGGGCGGTTGAGTCACACAGGTTATTATAAATTTTAAAACTTATAAAGCAATCCCATGACCGTTTATGATTGACTAAAATTAAAAAAAAAATCTTCCATAAGTCCATAACTAGACATGAACTATTAAGTTATTGATAAGTAGAAACTCTTTAGAGGAAACCTCTTTGCAAAATACCAATCACGACTTTCCTGGCAGCTTATAAACAAAATTAAAAAATATATATTCAAATTTCGAACTATACTGCATTCTCGAAGATTTAACCCGACAAAGCGCTTCTAATTCATAATGATCGGTTGCCCGAAAGACCGGGTATCAAAATAAGTGAACAATAAGATGCAATAGATAGCACCGCGGGCCGATGAAATGGCTCAATCTTAACCCGTGGTAGCGATTAAAAAAACATCAGAACATAAAAACTGAAATTGATTTCTGAATACATTAAATAAGTAATGATATAAAGATTGTAAATTTTCTATTATTTCTTACGTTACCATACACGGATACTAATGTTCGGATAAAATCTTGAGAAAATATATTTTTGTTTTCTTTTTTTTTTTGAAGCTGCCAATTTATACCTAAGTTAAAATTAGAATAATTTTCTATAACAACGTTATCCTTAAAGGTACAAGAGAATTTTATAAGGCATTACTTAATGCACGTAAAATAAAAAATAGGTACAATTACCTACACTTGATTAATTACACCATTTCACTTTGACACGTTTTTGACAGCTCACATACCGCCGCCATCTTGTTTTAGGTTGTTTTTTTTTAATTCACACTATTTTATTCCTGTGCAAAACACTACGTTTTTATGCCTGAACCGGTTTTCGACCACATGTTACTCCGTCGGTGGTCGTTTCAAACTAATTGTAAGGCATTAACCTGATTATTACTGGCATGTATAATGAATAAGTACATTTTTTATAACACTAGCCGATTTTAAGCTGTTACGAGGTGTCGGGTTAGATATTATCCGTGGATCGAAATTGTTTTATGCTATCGGTGTACTTTTGATAGTTGGAGATGATTTTATCTGATAGACGGACGTTTTACATAATAACGAGTACTTATATTTTGTTTTGTTTTGTAAGAGGTGAATGAGAAATTGTAAATAAGTCAAGTCAATAATAACTTAATAGGTACATATGAAGGTATTATGAGTTTCTTAGTAGAATATATGTAGATACCTGCTTATTCTGAAATACTGTATTCTTTGACAACGAAAGCTTGTTTTTGTAATGATTAAAAGTGTTTCGAAAATAACCGTTTCCAAACATGCAAACGTATTTATTATTTTTAGCTTATATTTTTTATTAATAACTAGGTGTAGAGCAAGTTTCGATAAAAAATTATAACTAAAAATAAAATTCATCAATGTATTTAATTAAAAATGTTAATAAGAACGTAACCCATAGTCACACAAACACATAACGGAGGTTGGTTTCCATTAAACTCACAACTTTAAGTAGCTATTCCAACTTAACTCCTTTAAAACTCAATTCGCATCCGTTTATGAGATGTGTATACGCAGACGCACACACAGGCTAAATACGGCACATTCAATCACAAGCCACCGGCCTGTTTAATTACAGCCACCATTGCTGCCACTGATTACCCTTGGTGTAAGAGACTCTACACACTGGTAGCGTTTTTAAAACGCCATTTTATTGGTAGTTAAATTTGCATCTGGAATCTTTTGTTTTGAAATTTTATATTTTAAGATTTTTAATTTGCCTATTATAGGTACTCATTTTATAGACAAAAGGTATTTCGTAAAATACAGAACGTTTTGCATTTCTAATTTTATGAAATTAACTTTAAAAAAAAAAAAAAAATAAGAATCTTTTTTCTGTCTGAAAAGTGTCAATCTTTTTTCAATCTGAAAAAGATTTCAGATCAGGAGAAATTCAGTTAAAGGGTGAAAATGAATGGAAAATTTTATATTTGTGAACGCATACAAGTAAGCTTGACTGATGATCTTAACTGTAATTATTTTAACTTTTAAAACAAAAAAAAAAATCTTACAAATTTCCCAAAACACAATAAAGCCTCAGCGTACGATATTAGTAAACGTTAAACATGATTACCTATATACCTTTAAAGTTTTATATAAAAAAAAAACTCTCAAATAAAAAAAAACGTTAGCAAAACGCGTTAAATCTGAAACAGCCTCAGTCGATTAGTCAACTCGGGATTAGAACAACAATAGGGTGTATTTATAGCAAGTAGCGTTTATTGTATCGAGCAAATCGAAGCTTTATTGTGCTTTGCTATTGACGTTTCGTATTAATAGCGTTCGAATGAGCTTTTGGTGGATTTTAGGATCGATTCTTTGATTAAGAGTTTTCATTTCGTTACGTGAACAACCTGTTCCTGTTCGGTTTTAATTAAATTTGTTGTGCATTTACTACTTTGAGGTAAAATCTATGATTGATATTGCGAATGCAGAAATGAGATAAATTAAGTAATGAGAAGGTTAGGCTTATGTACCTCGTGGAAGTCTTTGCAATTTTAGTAGTATTATATTTGTCTTTAAAATTTTAGCTATGAAAGGGACTTATAACTTTTCGTACTAAATTATAGAGCTGCTAAATTTAATAAAGCTGCTTACTTATAATAAAACAAACCAATAAATAATATTTCGTTTAAAAAAACATTATTACAATCTATAGACCATCATATAGCATGTAATTATTTCTCTTCACAAACGAATAATATGACTCCAGAAGATCCAAAATTTACCAAAAAACAGTCATTTACTAAATCACTACCAACAGATTTCGGTAGCGTGTACTAAAATTGAGCTATCAAGTCTTCAAATTAGGCTATAAGCCTGTCAAATATTTAAATTGCACCCGCGGCTTCCTCGTCTCAAATTGAATGCGGTTTACATTATGAGATACAACGCAATACTCATCCCAGGCGGTCGCGGTGGGTTTTCCAACAACGACCACAACCGACACCGTGTCGACAAAAGCCTCTGTATTTTGCATTTGCATTGCTCATTTGTGCAACGCTTTAAACACTGTGCTATCTGTGTCAACGACAAATGTTGTAGTGTCTAAGTTTTGTAATGAAAAGATTAAACGTTTTGCTAATGGACTTTGCAATTTTAGATGATTTATAGCATTTGCGAAATTGTTAGTTTAAATACAGATATTGTATGTTTTAACTGGTTTTACTTAATTGTATGGCATTAACCTGATTATTAAATTTAAATTAAATTTTAAGTAACGTTTTGTTGACATGGTGTTTGTAATTTAACTTTATGTACTGATTACTTATGGAACACAAACGTTAATTTATTCTTATTTGAAAACGCAACTTTGAATATCTATGTATATATCCTATGAAAGTTTTCAGAAATCGGTTAAGAATATGGCCAAAACATTATTCTATAACCTATAATTATACAAAGTTGAAGCCACACTATCTCACCTCAAAATAAAACTTCAAAAATAACCTACCATACAAAGTTCATTTATACTTTATTTCAAACTTTTCTATACTCAACGGAAAAAGTAAAAAAGCTACGATCCGCCATTACTCTATACTTGGATCAGCCAATCCTGCTCGGCGACATTCTAAAGCTATGTAAACATAATTTAATTAAGTGTTTTCATTCGCTTATCTCTTATCGCGTGGGACGGATGTTAACACGTTAGCTGATAACGGTGGATTAAAGTGATTTTAATGTGATGTTTATGTTCTTTGATTGAAACGACTTTATGTAGGTACAAGTATAAAGAATGTATTTTTTTGGCTTTTTAAAAAAGTCATTAATAAATGTTTACATTTATTTCTTTCTTTGATAATTATGTCATCAGCAGATTTTATATAAATAGAGTTATATAAATAGAATTATTAAAATATGAACAATTGTATCGCGTTTTTGTTTTATTGTGTTTCATATCATGAATACCTACATATAACTTAATAGTGTTTAAAACTCTTGGTCATGTTACCAATTAATAAGACCTCAACAAACATCTATTTCACCTCTACTTACTATTTCCCTAGCTATGGGGGTTTATTGCATACTGAAATTTTGTAGTAGAAGTGTTAGTAATACTATTCATTGCTTAACCTATTATAATTTCTGTGAAAACACATTTTACTACAAAATATTATAACAACTTTGGCACTATTCAAGTAGGCATATCTTTGTAAATCGCTTAAAAGAATCTGTTGATTAAAAGCCATAATTTTATACTCCAAAGGCTATTCAGCTAAGTGACGGTCGTTGTCAAAGAAGATTTTTTACGAACAAATGAGTGAACCGATGCGCCGAATTCAATTGAAGCGACTTTTGTCTGATTCAAAACGTACTCCTTTTATTAAAAGCCATTTTCACAAACAATGGCGCCAATAAGAAAATAATTCGAACGCGCGATCTTTGGTGCACTGAACTCGACATAATGCCATCTGCTTTAATTTATACAAGCGAATGTATCTTTTATTTACCTTCGTTTAGAGCGTAGATTCGAATGCGCTAATTATGAAGATAATGAAACTTCGTGACCTATATCGGAATTTATATTGAATGAAAAATGGTTTGCGTGTTTTAATAATGGAAGAATAAGTCGTGACGGCGTTGAAAGAGATGCGTAATTTTTGGAAAGTGAACTTCTATAGCCCTTTGATATACCACTAAACGTATGAAACGTTCCGTTAATTAAAGTTAATTTCCCATATTGATAGTATTTGTATAAAAAAATATAAAATAATTTCCTTTATATACACTACACACCTGATGGTTTATTTTTTAATTTTGCGTACTGTGTGATAATATTACGTGTCGGTTATTAAATATCATTAAAACGTTTTTGAATGTGTAATTATTTGTATCTTTGATTGGATGAAGACGAAAACAACATTTAAGAGAAGTATTGTTTGTTTGTATTATATTTTTATGATAGCTACATCTTTTGTCATTTCATAATTTGAACGTTTAAGGGAACAAAAAGATTCCATATCTTAAATTAAGTTCAATTAGGACTGTATCGTAATAATTTAATATATAAATATTCCACGTAACTAAAAACTTGTTAAAACGTTGCAGCACATTGATATAAATACATAAAACATATCTATGTGTGCGACGCCCCACCCACACATGTTCTATTAGAACTTTATCATTTTTTACGTAAAAACTAACACACCTTGTGGCTAAAACTCACAAAACCGACTCTAAACGCCACTAAACGCACATAATTACTAAACGCAGTCGGTTTTTGGAAAAAAATAAATCGATCGAGCTTCGATTATTATCTAAATCAATATCTCCTGAATTATTAGAAAGGTGTGAAACTTAATGGCCGCTTTTTTTTAATTTTTTGACCATTGATCTTAATCGTTCTGCCACGTTTCAGTCACAGATTAAAATTAATCAATTAAAGAACAATAAATGTTCGTTTTTTGAGTTTGTTAATTATGAAACTGGTTGTAGTTTAATGATGATAAAATATGTTCTGTAAAAATAAAATTGGCGAAATACATAATATATGTATTTATATAGTTTTTAAAATGTTTTGGTTAGGAATATGATACTAGGTTTTCAACAAAATAGATGTGAATTATTTTGTATTTTACGAAAAAGTAAAAAATAAATATTCTTTGCCCGATAAAAGTGATTATCCTTATGATTTCTGAATATCTTATTTATAATTTTGAACTGAAATTTCGACTTTTTTACGTTTACCTACAATGTTATACATAAATGATCAACCTATTTCAAAAATCCGCAAGCATTAATGTAATTTGAAATACATATGCAGCGTGTTGTGTATATCCTCCTGAGACCCAGGACCCCAAAAGTTATAGGATCTTTGTGATTTTTGGAATGGTGGTTGATATTGATATAGAGACTACGGGAAAAATATTTTAAAAAATCCTCTCCTCCCACAAACCCCAAAATAGGGGGTATCACAGGTGATACTATGGGATCATAATCGTATTAAAAGGCAATAAAATTTATTGAATGTTTTTCTAATCAGAGTTTTATTTAAGCTTAAACATTATCAACAAACCTTAAAAATTAATCAAGTTTGGTATGAAATTCAAAAAAACAATTGCGGTTTACACTGAAACATAAAAAAATCTTACAAAGTAGAACATTTTACGAATATTAATTGGCTGCATTTATCCAGCCTACATTTAGATCGATTGCTTTGGTTGCCCTTGTTTTGCTTCTTTTAATCTTTTAGCTTCGTGGGGAAGAGGCTGCACAAGCCTATGCTTCCGGTTTAAATGTAGTGCTACAATATCCGTGGGATACAATGCTGACTCCATACTGGTTCGTCGACCTCGATAAAGATATAAATCTAACGGGAGCCCATTAGCTTGCAGATTAGCTTCTATAAATACATTTCTCTCTTCTTTTAAGCTTAGGGTTAAGCTTTCCCTGAAGAACCTGTTTCATTAAGCATTTTCCCGTGAATCGTATAATTTGCTCGTAAATGGCCAAATTTTGGAATCGTACATTTTCTCGACAAACTTTCTCTACCGTTGATACAATAGTGTAAATTTTCCAAAACCTGTCAACTTCTTTCATGTTTGGAATGACTAACTGATCATCAAAAACTTTAATTTAAGATCGCAACAAAAAAAATGGTTGCGAATGTCACTCTGGTTTCAGCAGTCCAGAACATACGGATTCGAGGGAGCCCTAAAATGCCAATTGCCATAGAAACCCCCATAAATATTGTTATTTCTTCAGCATCTGTATTAAGAGACCTTCCTGTCCACCAGGTACTATTTAAAATAGTGCCATGTGCTGTAGTTTTAAAAATAGTGGATCAATATACCTGGAGAATTATTCATGAGTAAGTTTTACTTTGACTGGATCAACGAGTGGTGGATCATCATATGTGTCTCTAGGTGAATTTCCAAAATTGTTGCTATAATCCCATCGTAAAGGACGGTTTCTTGACCTTCTCGCAGCATTAGCACGTGCAATGAAAAAAAACGTCTCATTGTCAGAAGAATCCCAACCACTTTCGTCCAAAGGCCGAGGTATTACTTCTTCGGATATATCTTCTTGCTCTAAATTTATATATTCTTCTTCATCTATATTTTCACACTCTGATTCATCTAAATTCATTAAACTCTGAATAATTTCACCATCCTACAACCCTGAATAAGTTACGATTTTTAGACGCGAGTGCCCAAAGTGTCACCTATGATACCGAAAGAAATGTGCCAAAATAGTATATTTAATTGCATAATCTATACAGTATAACTTCACGAACGTTTAGTATAATGATGATTTTAAATAGTTACAACAAAAAACATATCCAAAAATAATATAAAATAATATTTACTTCTGCTCCAATTTGCCATTTTGGTTTTTCTGCGTACCTTCAATTTCAAATGATGATAGGCAAGACCCAGACCAACGAAAACGAGCTGTAGCCACCCAGTAGCATAGTTTAATAACTCTATTAAGTGATTTTGATAGTGATTCAAACAAATCGCGACCAATGGCGTTGCAAAAAAATTATTTCACCGAGTATCATAGGTGACACCGAGGGTCTCAGGAGGGTATATATGTGTATGGATAACATCAGGCTACCCACAAAGCCGCCGGTTTATTTACAGACGGCCCTATAATTCGCTGGTGTCCAAATTTAGGGTTATTTGGTAATGAACCACCGACGGTAATATTACGTGCTACGGTCGCTGCTATACGGTGCGAGATTCTGTTCATTTTAAGGCTTTTTTAAAAAAAAAACACGATGTAGAGTCTACATTATCTATAATTTTGTGATTTAACATATCAGTATGGTCTGTATCCCTTTGAACAGATAAAATATAGATATTTTTATATAAATATATTGTATTTTTATAGAGCTTTGGGTATCTAATGCAGTTTTTGTGTGGTTGTTATTATAGCCTAAAACAAACGTTATCACGTATATCTCGGGATAAAAACGCTTTTGGTATATGGGAAAAAAATAACCAAAAAAAAATCCCCGACGACTTGAGAATTTCCATCTGTATATTTTTGACCAAGTATCTATGTCCATTTATAGTTTTCCTGTTCATTGGTAATTGTTCTTTAAGTTTTAAAAATGCTTATTTCATTTTTAACTATATATTAGAGACTTTGTAGTTAATCCTTGATATTTAGTCAGGTAAGATTAAGTTGTTTTGTTACCATGTTTGATGTCTGTTGTCTATTAACTAATCGTGATTGAGAGTATAATTACAGGTTAACGCGACATTATATCGTAAAATTATAATTGGCAATGTGCCGATAATGTCAGGGACTAAGATTGCCAAAGCAGCCATCAATTTTTATTTTACATTTTTTTGATAAGACTTATGACTTCCAACGAACTGAATATAAGACAAAAATGTATAGAATGTTAAATAAAACAAAAAATAGTTTTTGGTCAGAATATCCAAAGAATTTCTAAAAGACTAAAATATATATAGAATTACACACAATATGCTTTTAATGTGTCTAAGATCAATTTGTAATGAATCCGTCAGTCATCAGTCAGAATAAGTCAACTTTATTTGACATTTAGCTTTGAAAAATTGGTTGCGAAGACTTGTAAGGAAATTTTTAAATATATTTTTAATTTTCTACATAGTTTTATTTGTCAGCCAGTCAAAAAAAGTCCTGAAACCTAACATACTTTGGCCTAAGTTTACTTAATGTTTATCTGTGTGCTTCAAGCCTTACTATTATAATAAAAGCCTGCACCGTTTTTCGTCGAACGACCAATGTCATCACGCCACAGATGGACAAAAGATATCAACTGATGAAGGTACCCGAATAATATAATTAAATTAATCGAAGCCTGCACCTGCCTCGCTCTAACGCCATAGGCGGGAGCGAGATGGTTGTAACACCTTGCTTGCCTTCAGGGGAAGATTTGTACGAATTAGGGAGAACAATAGAACGTTTTGGTTTTTCTTTTTATATTTTTGATGTAAGGTTATTTCAGTAACGCTGTAGAAGTTTTAGTGTGACATTAATCGACGCATTAATCTTTGTATGTGATCGAAATGTGGATCGAAAATGTGATTGACTTGCTAATTTATAATAGGTCAAACATACAAATATGTGTTGCTTGTTCAGAAAGATACACAAGTATATTTGTGAGGCAACAGCTATCAATGATTTTTTTTTAATTCATACGGCGATTCAAAATATGTATAGATTTTTTTACTGGATTATAAGTTAACTCCATTCCGAACCTCGTACAAAGTTATTAAACTGCTATAGTAAGATAAGTACCTAAGTAACGCACCCATCAATTTTCGCTTACTAAATACAATAACTGTATTTACTTCGAACAAAATCTTTAGACCTTTATTAAATAACAATAACAATGATTTATATAACTCAGCATTCACATGCATTCACTCAACGCGTGATTTTGTAAACATTACGCCAGACGAGAAAAAATTATGAATTGAGATAATAGTTGTTGACAAAATTATTCTCGTTACTCCAAATGTAAATATTTGATAAAGAAAGATTGGTACGCATTACTTATTTCCGGATATAAGCGGTTTTAAGTGATTTAAGAGCAAGGGTGGAGTATATTTCTGTATTATAATTTAAGATAAGCACTAATTAAAGGTGAATAAGGGATCATTGACGCAAAACATTAATGGATTAGACAAAGGTTACTGATTAACTGATTCAATTAAAATTATCTTTCACTTCTTATCGGAGAAAGTATATTATTATCTCCTTTACTGTTTACATTAGTTATATATTTAAAAGTTATATTATCTATTAACGCCGGCGGTCGCGGGTTCGATTCCCGCTCGGGGCGGGATGTTTGTATTTGTACAAACATTTATTTCTAGGTCTGGTCCATGTGCACCATG
>DVRM01000207.1:0-11628 GCA_018232405.1 Junonia genoveva | reverse complement strand
TTTAGTGCATTAGAAATAATAACTTTAAACTTATAATCGATATTGATTTAAAATTTCCTACCAAAAATTAAATTTTTTTTTGTCTTTTCAAAAAAAAAGTAGAGCAGAACAAAGTATTCATCAATCTTTATTAACACAGTAATACAAGCTATTTTACATCAATATTTTTTTAATCACTTGTACTATTGAATAACACAAGTACAACAGATAGTTCCCAATATTGTGGGTGTCGGGTTACAGTCAAACCACGCATTGTGAGACGAGGCGCGTCCTTAGTTCCGGTTCTTGAAAAGATGTCCGCTTCAATTGAAACGTATAAATATTTAATACTGATAAAATGATCACGATTGATGTCTTTTTGATGGACTTCATTGTTGATGTAGTATTTGCTAAAGTTCGAGTTATATGAAACCTTTGTTTACTTTAGTTAGTTTTAGGTAAACCATAAATAGTACATATTTTTTATTTCTATGGTGCTAGTATTGCAATTTTAAGCTATATTTTATACGTTATACTATATTTTATTTCATCTTTCATTTGGTCTTTTCGTGGTGAACGTGATGTCAGGGTAAAGGCGCCAATTGCGGGCACGTCGTTAAAAGTAAATCCTAATCGCTGACCGCGCTGCTTCCGCGCTATCGAGTATAAAGATTCTTTGATGCACAACTCCCTATTCAATTATGAAAGATTTTCCTGTGTGTTTGTTATATGCTTTTGTTTGTAATATTTGATTTTCTATTTTATTCTATACCTAGATTTTAGTTAGCTAATTTCTATTCTGAAGTTCACGTATTTTCAATAAACAATGTAATGAGCAGTTTTTTATTTATATTTAAAATTTATCAGCCGTCAGCGTTATTAAAAAAAAATTACGAGTGTTTCATTCTATTATTATTATAAATTTCAAAATCAAATTAAGTTTTCTAACGAATTTTTTTGCTTTTTCTATAATTTTGCACCTTAGGGTAAACTACACTGTGGGCACTATCTCACACATCTAGCAATGATGTATAAAAGGATTGGATTAAATTCAATGTTCACATGTCTGTATAAACTGAAGGGGTTACATTTATTGTTATTTTGGAGACACGGTAACGTTATCTAACCACCGTTTCGCGAATTTTTATATCTCAATAAAGATTTTACAAAAAAAAAAATCTGATCCGGGTAATCAAAGAATTCTTTATACTATCATCCCGTGTCAAAGTGCAATGAAAGGTGGTGTACGAATAAAACTTAATTTTGGTTAAGGCGTGACCCCCGTCAACAGTTTTTTTCAACAAAAGTTTACATTTTAAAGAAAAAACGGAAGTAACGGTGAACTTAACAATGAGAGACGTCACCGAATTCGTACTTAAAAATTAAAACTTGATTGGCGAGTTTTTTTATTCAATAAAATTGTCAAAAAATCTCTTGAAACGCATCTTTTTCTTTACAATTTTTGGTATTGGCATTTGTTGATAAGGATTCCCTTTTTTAAATTGATTTAGACTCGGTGGGAGATTGGTTCTCACAAGTTCTATCGATTTATTATTATTGATTACCAAATAAGCAACTCTTTCGTCTTCATATTATGCAATAACTTGTTTCTTAGTAGCACAGTTAATAGATGCTAATTATTTCATCTATTATATTCTCTAAGTAATGAATTATAATTCAATAAAATTTTATTTAATCAATTCCCTGGGAACTGTACTCATCCGACGGGGTAAATATCGAATGATAGAAACTAGTTTATTACAAAAGGATCGCATTGGCAAATGTCAATCAAAATATGAATTTATACATTCGGAAGAGTATTATAATTGGGGAGCGATAGACATTGATGCGAAATTGGCACGTAATGGATACCGCTAATTTTTATTGCATTTTCTATTTGATTGTAAATGAAAAAAAAAATTGAATTTCACATCGGTGATGTTTGCATTGGATCTGACAAAGGGAATGGTTATGAATGTTTAATGGACCACTGTTTATTTTTCGCTGCGAAGCGTCGGAGCTCGTATAATGTGTTTGTGATATTTGTGGTTGTTTGTAATTAATTTAGGACAATAGGCTTTTTCGTTTCAGTTTTACGATATTTCGTTTCGATGCTATTTTATTACCATTTAATGTCCGTCACCCCCGTCACCTTTGACTGTATCAAATAAATAACGAGTGATTTTATTAATGACTATTCTATGTTAATATGGACGACGGAGGGCTAATAAAATACCGGTCAAATGTGTAGCGACTTTGATTGGCGTATAATTTCTATTTGCAAATTAAACCCTAACATATATATTATTATAATTATTATTGTTCTTGTGTACCCTAACAGATATTCATGGGATTTTTTCATTTCAATTAAACGATTAATTTTAAAATTTCAATTTAAATTCATAGCGCTAATAGTGTTTATGTTCGGCAAAGCTGGGCCGAATCCGTTGCATTACTGTCAAAATATCTGTCATAATCGTGTGACATCTTTTCAACTGGCCACCCCCTTAGCAAAGGATTATCGCGGCCCTATTACATCTTCATTACGGTAGGCGGCTGACACGGCATTGTGAATGAAATAATAACATTTTTTATTGTTATTACATTTATTGCCATGATATTTGCCGTTCTCCGCTTACAAAGTGCAGATGCGACGCATCAATGGTCCGATTAAATCCATCCCGATTTCTCGATGTAGTTTTAATTTTTATATATCGTATAAACATTAATTTGTATGATTTATGCATCGCGTTTTCATATATCGTATGTCGTTCAATGTTGACGATAAGTTAATTATTCATTATCGATTTAAAATAATTTATTACTGATGCTTGTGGAATATTAAAATTATAATGTTTTATGATAATAATGTTTCGTGTATGAAACAAATGACAGACTAGTAAGGTAATGTTTAACCGTTTTTCGAGACAGTTTCTATAAATAACGTATTTTATATTATATGAGTATTTATTTTGACATGAGATCAATAAAGTTGAGCCTCGCATCAAACAGTTTTAAAAAATGAATTCATTTTAATCAAAGGTATATTTTAATATTTTCATATAGCGTGCATTTTTATTTATAACACTAATCTTCGTTATATAGCATTATAAGATACATTCTTTTTAATAATTTTTATATGCTTTTTCATAGTCACTGAGTTCTTACCATAATGTTACCAATATTTAGGAAGAATTGTTCATACACATACTAAGTTCGGTACGCCAACTATAATTAAAAAAAAATAATGTCGTACTAAAAAGCACTAAAATGTGTAATCATTGGAACAAATAAATGAAACCAATTTGCCACCTTACTAACAAATATCCAAAACTATCAATAACGCAATGATACGTGTATCCATTTGATGAAGTAGCGGTATAAATAATATTATCCAAGGGGAGGTTCACCCCAGATGGATACAATCCAAACATTTTTATTATTAACAATCAGACACTTATCAGTTAATCTTACACCGCGGCACAATAGCGGCTAATCTCCAGGCGTGATAGGAATTTATCTTCGGTATCGGAGAATCATTGTCACTTCGCCTCGGTCTCCCCTCGATACGGATGTTGAGAAATATTGCCAGTTCTTGGGCTATAGCTAATTTTTTATAGGAAGATATTGGTAAATTATTGTATAGTAGGCTATATCTTCGTTTCTACATCTTAATTAAAAAAAGTTTTTTATTTGTTTATTCAATTACCAGCTCGATATTTTTTAGTTAGATAAACAGATATACGGTGTTGGTGGAAAGACTACATAGCATCTTTATATAATCCATAGAAACAGACCGGAAGCTACGGCAAATCAGCTAGTAATCGATAACATAAATAAACTTTTTAGTTTTTTAGTTCCTGTTACTACGGGTACAAATATAAATTATTTTTAAAGAGAAGTTTGCTCACAACTCGTGTCTTTGCGGCGTCTTATTGCTACCAATATTTTCACCGACAAATTCGTGTTCGTAAAAACAGTGCGGGCATGCACAGTGGGGCAATATTTCATCTGAGCTGGCCAGAACAATAATAGCTTGTGGAGTCGAAGCCACGGCACGTTCGCGCCACAATGTTAGCAGCTACCATTTTATGTTGACCCCTCTTTCCTGCTGCAAATCCCTGAAAAATTAGTTCGAAAATTTTAAACATTAGAGCTCTACGTCGACCGGTCGATGGATATACCATCGCCAGCATCCGTGTAGACAAAATAATGAATTACCCCGAAAGCAACGCGATATATGCACCGGCTATTGGGTTAGGTTAAGACTTGTTTATACAGGGAACTCAGCAGAGGCGAATGTTGATGCGTCGGATGCCAAGAGGCTAACTTTGACGTTGTATTGTTACGCGCGGTGTTTTTAAATAACCATCCCGACGTGTTCCTATTAAATGTCAAAATGTTTTCCATCGGTACGTGTAGTTAGCATTAAACATATTGCATGCATTTAGGCGGCTCTAAAAGAAACTAACGTAGCTATTTGAAATCTAGAGCAATTACCATAGCCTTGAAGGTATTCTTTCTCTTTGTGTAATTAAAATGATACTTCAATTAACACTAACCGCATCATCGTCTTTTCCTATCATACCTATATGACACCTATAGCAAAAACAGAAACAAAAAAAACGCAATCCACCCTACTGCTCTATATTTGATAAAAAACGGCAATGATCACCAAAAAAACATCAGTAACTAACCGAATAATTTCGGATCCCAGCAATTGTCACGCCGACAGCCGCCGGTGTCTTTGTTCGTACTTTTTGCTTGTAATCTTCGAGCTAATCCGTTTTAACGCAACCAGATGTGAGACTGCATTTCGAGACGGAATTTGATTTAACAGAAAGAGGTGGAATCGATGTTTCAATCATTCCTATACCTACTGTGAATTTATAGTACTATTATATTTTTAAAGCTTTAAATTTGATATGATAAAAATCAAACAGCGATGTTTAAAAGTTTGTCGATGTCATATTTTGATATCGATGATCGAATTATCAATAAATATTTGAGCCTATTAGTTTACGTTTTTATTTTATGTATCTCAAAACAATTTCGATACTTTATTGATCAATGTGGATATAGAGACATTATTTCATTAACAAAGATTATATGTATTTATTTCCAAATGTTACACTATTTGCCGTGACGTATCGATAGCTATGTTTAGTTTATTTCTGTTAAAAAGGTCCAAAAAAAAACTATACGTATCCGCAATTGACAGCGACGCTTTGTTCACCGATCACGAAACAAACGATAGCCTTTCTTTGTGCCAATCAATGGGGTGCCGTTAATACTAGATCAATAGGACAACGTGAAACACCCACTGATGTGACCAACGATGCCTTACACACAATATGCGCCTTTAATACTCTTATTACCTTCAAAATAAAGTCGATATTCGCACACCACAATGCCAGCTAATTGATGTAACTTATGCATGTTTTTTGCGCAATGATAGCATCGCTCCGTGAATATTTTGTCGTGTCAGGAATTAAACCGTTTTGTCTCCGTTTAATGGTCAAAACGTGACCATAGAACGTTATCCTAATTTCTTAATAATTTGTTCGGGATACGGTGACAATGAAATGTCGATTCCTATTCAAGAGTTACGGTAATTTATGGGAACGTGAGAATTAAATGATTCGGATGCCGTTTGTATTTGGCGAGTGACCGGTTATTAATTATCTTATGTTAACTCAGGTAACATTTTTAACGATCTATTTAGGCAAGGTAGAAAACGTTGTGTTTAAAAGATTCTTCATTATTTGTATTTTTTGACTCTATAATAAATTTTTCAAAGGCCTAAAATTAATGTAAGTAAGAGTACCTATCTAAAATTTTGCTTATCGTTCGAATTGAAGTTAAATTTAAGTGAAAAGAGGCTTTATCTATTATTCACATTCATTGATAACAACAAAAAAGACAAAAAACTACATCAACATAAATTAATGTAGAGTTGATTGAACACTTAATTGTGGGAAATAGAAAAGAAAAATTAAAACGATTTGTTGATTGAAGCAACAGTTATCTAATAGGGGGTAATAAAACAAAAGAGTTTCCTTATAAAAGTGCGATTTAGTATCTGTTGACATTGCCGGAAGTAATTCTTTTTCCTGCTGATAGCGAGGACAGCCAAGGAAGCGTGGTGCCTCACTTGACTGATATACAAGAATTATAGGAAAAATACTAAGGAGGGTGTTTTTTGTACTGCCTTATTAGGGACAGTAGATAGTGTTTATAGCCATTTCACTTCGGATATGTGTTTCGCGAAATTTAAGGGAATGTATGGAGTCTTGTAACATGTGCTGAGTCACCTAAAATACTTAAAAATATAAAATGTTTTTTGCTGTTTTAACAGATAGTTTTAACAGTTAGGTAAAATCTGGTTTAAATAAACACATGACACAAAAAGTACCGACGTTATATTAGTGTAAAAAAATTAATAATAAAACACTATGATGCATAAAATATTTCCCAATTGTTTACAACAAAATTAGTCGTGCATTAAAAAATGAAAAAAAAAATTAAAGTTGAAAACAGCCACCAAATATATTAAACATTATATCCGCTCTAGTAAATACGAATGCTTTAGTTTTAGCTAATAATTTGGATTTAAATTGAATTCGCTATATATCTGGGCTATGTTGGCATACGGTCCAATTTGGCCGCAGGCGTAGGTATGGGTAAATAACCGCGCAAATTGTTATCTTGTGAAACGAGTCGTGTGATTCGAGCAACGACGCGTGATTGCCGCAACTGCGGTGCGGTACGCTCTTCAGTTCGTAGAGACGGGATGCTATCGATACTTTTCAAACATATTCTACTTAAAAGTTATTACGTTTATGCTTATAACTTATTAAACGTAACTAAGCTTATTGGTTATAGTGAGTTACTTGATGTATTGTTTGCATGGGGAAATGGATTTTTGTTATTTTTGTAGTCATGTACAATATATTTTTTTTTTTTGTGTATGGATTAAGTTATGATAGTGTTACATTAAAATTTGTAATAAGTAGATTATTACACATGGAATAGCATTAAAAAATTTTTGTGATTAAGATTTAATTTGTATTAACCTATTGTTGTTATTACGTATTTATTGTTGTTATATCATGTTTAATGTTAGTGTCTAGGTACTTTATCTTAATTCCAATATAATTGTCGAACCTATGTTAATGAGAAAAACAGCAATATTTTTTTATCGATAAAAGAATACGCTCATCACTCGATTTTATGAAATGTAATTTTCCGACGCTAGCTTGCGAACATTTGTAGCTTTTCCGAGTATTCCGGGAAATTGCGATCTCCGTGCAAAGCGCAAAATATGAGATCAACCGCAGTTCGCTTAAATTACAAACACATTTTTATAATAATCTGCACTGCGGTCGTTTTGCTCTTGCTCTTCTAAAATTCCGAAGTATAAATATCTAAGAGAGTACGGATTTCGACTTTTATATTCAGAGGATTATGTGCGATATTTTTTCTTTTTTTTGGAATATATATGAAATATTTTTCGTTGAATTTTTTCTATATATAAAAATATCTTCATTCGTATTTTTAAAGAGTAAGTATTCAATGAAAAAAAGTCCATTGAAGTGATTCAAAAATTATATTTAGTACTTCCGCTACTAAAACTGAACGTGATTGGTTCAGTTATATTTAGTTTTTGAAAGAAAGAAGTTCTTTCTTTTCCATAAGATGAGTGTACGTGCTTACATAATTATAAACATGTTATTCATTAATATGTAGGTACCTAATTTGTTGTTTTTTTTGTCGCAAGAGTTATTTCTCCGATAATGCTCTATAAACAGACAAATATTGAAGTACCATGCTATCATAATAAGTGTCATTACAAACTGGACGTATATTTCTCATGACTCCCTAGCTCTTCGTCCACTGGGCACCACATCGATGACTGATGGCGTACATGTGCCGCTCATCGTACCCTTGGATAGGGCTGCTAACTTAGCTACTACTTAACTAATATTTCTAAATATTTATAAAATTATGTATATTTAACAAATACACCTACTTATTTCAATAAAGATGTTCGTCTCCTATCGCTTAAGGCTAAATTTTATATACATAAATTGTAATTTTATTTGTACTTGATTGACTATAAATCAAATTGAAAATCAAAATTTAGATAATAATATTTATTTTATAATATTATTATCTGAATTTTGATTGATCATGTGCTTTATTAATATATATGTCAGTTTAGTATATAATAAAAAATAGAAATAATAAATGACTCAATCACTCGAATATAAATAAAAATATTTTGTGTGTAAACAAAATTCATTTTGATGACACCGCTATAGTGAAACATTTATTTAAAGCTCCGTCATAATAGCGCGTTTGCACTTCAAAGTCAAGTGTTAAATCACTAGAACAAATTGAGCACACGCAGCCCTGTATAAGACGGGGGTTGCTAAGATAATTATCTTTTTTACCGAACACCCTGTTTTAATAACGTGATAAATGCTTCGGAAAGGCTTGTCGCTGACGCGTAAGGAGGGTTTCCCGACTTAGATTTGATTAATACCTTACTTGTTACGTTACTTTTATTGTGCAACAGATGCTTTTTATATATTTTTTTCATATAATTTTCTTCGCGTTTCCTGGGGATCGCCTTTTTAATTTTACGCCCGATTAGACGCACCTTGTTTCGGTGACTGTTCAATTTGCTATAAGATAAACGTTTCGCTGTTCCTCTCCTTTGCAGTTAATGGATGAATTATGACACTTCAGAAATAAGATATTACAAGTAATGTTGTTGGGATATCCAATATAGACGTTGCCTTATTAATTAATAAATAATAGTTTTGATTGCTTTTATTGTTTGTGTAATTAATATTTTTTAATTAATGTATCTAAACGAGAACTTAGCAAGACTTGTTAGTTTTGTTCGTTTTTAATTCGTTCATAGGCAGATGCTTAATCCTGATAAATTAGATAATATAATCATTTGGTGATTACTTGGCCACCATGGCTTGAGTGGAACACGAACAAACGAACGAACCTATTTATTTTAATGCAAGAAACAGTTTACAAATAACCCGTGAAAAAGAAAGAACTTTATTAACAACATTCAATGTAAATAATACTGACACTATGTTTACCAAAGCAATAGATCAAGTTTAAAAACCCTAATTTAATATCGAAGCACAAACACGAAGCCCTCTATCATGGAAGTACACATCTTTGTAAAATATTGCCTTTTCTATTATGACTCAATCGACGAACCATCAACCTACAAGTTGTATGAATTTGCGCAAAAATAATACACACAAAATTAACTCTAATTTCTCAATCATTGAGCTCTATATTTGCGTACAAGTATTTTTTAAGTTGGATCATCATGTATTCTATTGTATGCAGAAGGGAATTTGAAGTGTCCGATAAAAATTGTAGGTTAGGAACCCCTCGTTTTCATAACGGTTAGTATAAGCTCCCTTGTTTTCTTATTATCGGAGTAAATTATGCCTTTTGAATGCTATTCTTTAAGCTTAATTAATTTTGTACGGATTTTTCATATTAAAATTTTCTTGAAATTGCTTGTTAAGTACAACCTACAAAATAATGATTCTAAGAATATTGTAGGTACTATAAGAAGGTATATAAAAAGCATTTGTAGAAATAATGTTAAAAATAGATGGAACTTTTGATGTACAATTAAAACAATAAAATAATATTCACTCCGAATTTCTGGTAGCACCTACTAATCAAACAAAATAAAACAGAAAAAAAATCTGTTTCGAGTGTAATTAATTCAACAATATTTTTTTTAAAACGCATGTTCCCATTCCGCTGACATGATAAATATCCTCGGAGCGATATGAAAATTAAATTATCGGGGGTGGTCAATGATAAATGTCCAAGCTGTGACGATCCCACTGACACGTACTAATGGCGCCATCTATCGTGAAGCCGCTGCGTCCGGAGTGTCAGTGCCCACAGGTGTTACGAGATGACGCTAGCTGGTGAATTTAACTTACGACTCGGGATTTACTTTTGAAATATTTTATGTTTAAACATATCATATTGTTAGATATTTTCGTTAAAATTTAAATAATATAAATATCGAATTTCAAGTTACTAAAAGTTAATAAAAGTAATAGTTCTAAGAAAGTATTGTAGAATTGAGTAAATTTTTTGCTTTAATTTGAAAATGAAAATATTTAATAAAATTTCTAGAAATATTAATTATATTATTTAAAAATATTTTTTAGCATTTTATTTACGGTATTGAGGCGCCATCTCTTATATTTTCATCAAGACTTACTTTTGTATTTTAATATCTTGAAAGTTCTTGTGAAACAAACTAGATGGCGCTTTTACACAAATTATAATTTCAACTTTTGTAGAGCCGTACGTTATTGTTTTCTTATTTTATTGAAACTTTTATTGCTCAGTAGCCAATTTTTATATACTTTTTGTGAGTTTTACTCTTTTACAGACTACATCAGTTTTATGAGTTTTACTATAGCTTATGGATGCAATTTTTTATTTTAACCAGGTGCTCGGAAAAAATGGAGTTCGCGGCTGGCTGGATGGGACCACTGAAAAATCAAATTGGCTCAAGTTTGTCCGCTCCACCACTTATCCCCAAGACGTCAATGTTCAGCATTTGCTCCTTGCTGGTCAAGTATGATCGTTTTTTATGCAATTAGCTATTATTTATTAGTATACTATACTTTACTAGGTTTACTCTACATAACTTTAGATCGTTTACGATGTATATGATACTGTTAATGATACACAATTCGTGGAGAATATTTAGTTCTATCTTTTAGAAAATTAATATTTATATCATTTGTTTAGTAAAAAAATCCGTCGTTAATTTTTTCATGATTGCAACAATTTTCATAAATATCTATTTTAATAAATATAACGACATATATTACATTAAATTTGTCAAAATAGGTATATAAAAATAATGATAAAAGAATATAATCTACAAAGCTATTGTTTGTACAATTATTTCCACGTCAATGAACGCAACGATGTAGAGTTAAAACTGACGAATCACAACCCTCATTACCGTCTTTGTTACCACCCCAATAAAATTTGAATGTGGAACGTTTGCAAGTTTCCGGTGACAGAAAATCGTTCTGAACAACTGTGTCCCACTTCCGGTCAGGGGAGCGAACAGATGCGGTGATTAGATTCACTCAATTCCCCCAGGTTAAGCGGTATTTGATATTTTGACCCTGTATACGTGATTATATGAAAAATCATTACAAAAATGCAAACACTTTTTAAACGATATTGGTATTGTTTGATGTTTTGATTAGAACTGACAGCTGAATGTATTTTATTGTCGTAGTTTAGGTTTGAAATTGAAATTAAAGGAATAGCAGCTTTTCTTCTACTTCTTTGTTTGTTTATTCAAAACGATTGAATTCAACATATACTCTTAGCCTCTTTTCCAAATTATGAGGAAAAATTCGTTTAGTAAGAAGCACTAATACAGTGAAACCTGGTTAAGTGAGACATCAAGGGACCTGCAATGTCGTTTCACTTATAGAGGTATTCCACTTACCCAGTGTCTCAGATATACAGGTATAAATAAATATCTGTCTCACTTACAGAGGGATAATCAGAGATTTTTATATTTAATAAAATAACGTGTTATGTATGTAA
>DVRM01000206.1:0-11672 GCA_018232405.1 Junonia genoveva | reverse complement strand
CATTCGCATCTCTGCTGCATGCAACCTCTTTTCATCCGTCTCTTTTGTCGCCCCAACACTCAGATCCATACATGGACGCAAGTCTGATATAATAAATAATGTAACATAATGTTGTTAGAAATAACTACGTAACATATTTTTAATTTGTATGCTCATTTAGGACTTATTGGGATCCGAAAAAAAAACGACACAATGCACCAGGAAAAGTAATAGAAGAACATTTATCAATCGCAAAAAAAATAATCATTGATATAAAAATGTTTTAACAAAAATAAACATGAGTCAAACTGTCTCTCTTATATGGATTATTGCAATAACCTGTATCAGGATCAGCCCACCCAAAACCAAACAAAATAACTACTGCCAGTCGTTGTAGACATGTATACAAAATATAAACTACAACTTTATTGTTTTTATTGTTTTGCCAGACTGTCTGGAAGATGGTCATTTATTTCGTGTATACGAAATCTGTTTATGACATTGTTGTCGTTCTTTAACACGCTTAGACTAAACTTCTTAAAGGATTTTACGTAATATGAGGTGTCCCAAGTATCGTGTTGATAAAAGTTCATGAGATAAAACCCTGAGAATTAAAAATGGAGAAAATTTTTTTGGGTCTTGCTTTTAAAATCAATATTTTATCTCATTTCGATTTACCTGTCTTGTTCCTCGTAAATATTTAGCAATGAAACCGAAAGTTATAATTTCAAGTGAGCCAATGTAGCAACAGACGCTGCACATGTGGAACTACAGCAACACGTTAACTTTTCAGGGCCATTTGCGAGTTATGACATCAGCGCCGAGCAGAACCGCGATAAAAATGACGACCGAAAAAATATTTGCTTTGTTTTAATACTAATTACACTTAAATTGAGCCACGGAGATGTTTGGGAACTGTTTACAATGGGTTTTAGTTTTTGTGAATTTGTGGAACGAACGATGTGAAAAATGTCAAAGTCAAGGTTACATACAGGAAATTACCATTTTTTTTGAAGACTGACTAAAACATAAGTGAATAAAAATAATTTAGTCTATCTAAGTAAATCAAATAAATCAAGGAAATATTTACCTACTATTTATTTTCAAGCCATTTTCGTTAGTCTACTGAGAAGCTCTGTTTTCCAGTGGCGTTCATCAGATCTTGCCCAAAAGAGATCAGACTGAAGACATAGTGTATCGTTCAAAAAAGAATATTTATTACCGTGTATGAAGATGTCAGTCTATTTCAGAGCACCTACTTTTAATTTACCCGAACAAAAATATGCAGCTAAATTTAAGTCAAATTAATGAATTACCATTAATCATTGCTACCATATAATGATAATTATTCACAAATGAAATAGATCGTGAAGACATATTAATCGGGCATTGCCAGACGGAGCGCCGCGGCGCCCACACGGCACCGTTACCATCGAGACGCTGCGTGCCCTGCTGTGACCTTCGAGGTGAAACGACAAGTGATACCGTACTATAGATGCCCACATCTATAGTATGGTAACTGACAAGTTGGTCATCATGATTTAATTTCTTCCACATTTTCTCTGATGTCCCTATAAGTCCCAATGACTGCTCGTGTCAGTGTAGTTCTAAAGTCTAGAATCTAGACTGCATTACTAGAGTAGTGTAACTGAACTACCGTTACCATCGAGACGCTTCGTGCCCTGCCTGTTATGACCTTCGAGGTGAAACAACAAGTTGTATTGTACTATGAATGTGGGATGGTAACCGCCCATCCATCTCACTGTAATTGATATTCAAAGCTGTAGGTATCTATGTTTCAACTCATCTAATGACTAGGCAGATTTAGGTATTTCGGGGACTTCACCCGCGACCCACGGTTCTTTACAAATTGTATGACATTTATAGTTAATCGTCTAGTCCTATACGTCATGATTTTTTTGACCTCGATAAACGAGCTATCAAATGCAAAATAATACTAGCAGGTCTTAACATGAGCATACTTAATCAAACAATTAATTATACTGAATAGTTTTGTAGCAACTCCAATAAAAGTCGAAACCACCCCTTCCAATCTTTGATTCCCAAAACCCAAAATGTAGCAAAAACATGTCATGAGTCAATATATCTATAAACCGCAATGATCGTCCGTGTCTAGAGAGTGATAACAAGTTAGTATTCATCGCGCGGCGCTGCGGCTGCAGGTGATGTCACCGCTGATAGTACTAATAATGCCAAGGGCACTCGCGTCACGCGGCGGCGCGGGCGCCCCTAGCCGCTCAGACTGCACATTGTAGGTAATTTCTATTTGGTGATTATTCTGCTGGTCAATAAAATCCATATAACATACTACTTTTGTGTTAAACATCTTAGGTTAGTTCAAAACCGACTCTATAATATCAACACCAATGGTATTTTTATTCTGTCAGGTTCCATCCGCTATCAATCTCATTAATTGCATATTACAATATCTAGGACACAGGATACAGGATCTAGAACAAAAATATCTTAGATCGTGCGACTTACGCGTCCTAGACGACAGTATTACTCTACATTGTTTTGTTCAAACGAGCTGTGATCGCAGCGGTGACTCACTGAATAACTCCAACACTTGTCACAATGAGATTATCATCCGTATTATCGACCAACAAACAATAATACTCAACTTTAATATCTTAACTATCTGTGACTTTTAATACTATCGATAGAATTTGGAGGTCCAAACTCCTATGCGAAAATTTTAGCACTAGTAAAAGATAGCTTAAATTAAACTAATCATGAGTCATCTACATATAAATTTGTTTTAAATTCTAGTACTCTAAAACTTTCAGCAAAAGTAACATCAGCTGTAGCACGAGCTAACGCCATGAGTAATGAACCGCGTCCAATAACCTCACAGTAAAAATACTATACACACGCAAGTTCGAACCGAATTAAAGATTGTGAGAGTTATCACGATGACTGAAAATAGTATGAAAACAACAAGTCACCGGCTAAAAATAATGATGAGTACTTGTTCCAGGCTGAGCAGAGCAATCGCTGAGCAAGTAAAAACGTGATACGTAAATAGACGCCACTGAATCGCTGTGACATTTTATTTTATATGTAGCCTGCCTTTTAATATACTTAATGATTCAGTCAGTCCATACATTACAAATACAATAAGTAATTTCACAATTTAAAAAAGTAATTGGTATAACTATTTAAACAAACTTGTTTCACTTTACATCAGGTAAATAAAGTTAATAATTATTAATTTTACCTACCGATGATTAAAATTTATAACTATGTATGATAATTAATGGACTATCGCATATTATTAAATTAATAATATACGTTATAAGCGCTATTCTCTTATAAACCTTTCAAATGCTGTTATTTTCTACCACGTTTTACAACAGGCTTTTATTATAATTTTCGCCTCGACCCAGTTTAAACACACATGCAACAATTACAAATGGCTATACTGATAATAATTTCGTATTTTTAAAGACCATTATTAACTTAGCACTAATTAGCTATACTTTAATTGTTGTATTTGGATTATCACCATTCATTGGATAATTAGAACTAGTTATTTGTGTGAATCATAAATAAATACTTGAGAGTATGACACAATAGTTATTTATGTAATGTCACAATTAAAAATAACAAGCATGTTAGATGACAAACAAATATACATTGAAATTTTAGAAGGATTATACAAGATAATAGACTAATATTAAGTAATGAGTTTCGTTTCAATTTCTTCAGGGCGTAAAACTTCTCGTTAGAAAGTGATTTCAAACTTCACACACTTGTTTGTTAGCATAAATTACAGCATTCAAAAACTAAAAGGCGCTTGTTTGCGACATTTAGCCATCTAGGTTCTACCGGAACGATAGTTCATTAAAATTCATAATACAAAATTTTGTTGTGGTTTTTTTCCATTTCTCGCGAGGTTTTTTTCCGAGAGGCTGTTACGATGCGACGAGACTTGAGTGCGATAGCAGCAATGAGCTCAGCCATCGACAAACGAATGCACGTCGCGAACTTACTGGAACATTTCTCTGTCTGAATTTACAGGACTTGTTAGAACTCAGTCCATTGTTGTTTTGTACGACTACTACTTTTATATCTAACAAGAATCACTAAAAATAAATATCAAGTAACTTAAATAAATATGAAACTTTAATATTGTGTGTATAATATTGGAACACATTTGTTATCAATTTTTTCTATAAAGTCCAACAATGGCGTCTACTAAAACCAAATTTACTGATTTTTCGGCAAAACAAACTCCATCGTGAATTGTTCCGTGAAATAGCATCGGGAAGTGTTTATTTATCTCCGACACGGAATCCCTCTTATGAGGCCGAGTCCCCATCACATGAACCATTTAATGCGTACACATTGCTTACATTGGAATCTATCCAACCACTGAGAAGTCGTTTGAATTCGTGAAAAAATGGGTCGAGCTACGTTCAAATCCAATTGAAATAACAAATCTATTTTGCATATCACAAAAAATAAAGCTTATGCAAGTCAGAAAAGCGTTCCATGCGCTTGCATCTCGAGCCAATTAAGTTGGAGCAAAAGCAACGCATCTTTCTAGTACCATTGTTAGAGCATTTCCAACGCGTAATTCAAAAGTCAACGCTTCAAATAATAATTCCATTATATATGACCGTAACTTCCTATTCGATGTCGAGCTGGTGAATAAAAGCAAAAGTCGCGATGGTTGGGGCAGCTGTGGCGTGCAGTCACGTCGCGGGTCGTCGGCCGCGGCACAATGAGAAGTGCCTACAATCAGGCAAACTCGCTCACCATGGGGTTCGATAGATATTAGGAAAACAAATTAGCGATCGAATCACTGACGACCGCGAGATTGACGACCTTTTTGCACCCATTCGAGATTACATTTTCATCGTAATTAGAACATAGTTTGTGTTTGGTTTTATTTAATCGTTTTCGTTATTTAGAATACCGTTCGAATTTAAATAACACAAGCGTAAGTCCAAATAATGTTGGTCGAAAAATTTTAGTTAATTAACCAAATGTAAGTCACTAAATATACAGCTTTAAAACTATGAAGGGTGTGATAAACAGATGGCTTTAACGATATTATGAGGGGTTATTATTAGATTAGTATCTAAAACATGAGTAGGTACACTGGCCTTTTTCATTCTTCTAAATAGAAAAAGCAGTATATTCCCTGCAGTAGGACTATTTAAAGGCCATTTCCTATACATTCAATAGCTTTTAGCAATTGACCTTACACGTGTCGAACCCTATCTCAAGTCCGTACAATTTCCAAATCTCAACTCCCAAGTTCGTCGCAGATCTGCTGATAAGTGCAAAAGGTCACAGTTATCTTGCAACTGCTTGGCATCTGAATGTGCACATTACACTGTCTGCACGCGAACGGCTTTCATGGGAAACCATCACATTAATTGAGTTCGTTGTCCCATAAAATGCACGCTATAAACATAGCTCGTCTCGCTCGTTTACTGTCGCCTCATCCCGTGTCATTAGGTGACAGTGTTGGAAGACATGATAATGTTAGCTTAGACAGCTTCGCACAAGCCGTATGTGTGCCACCAGGTATAATGATTTGATTTCACATAATGACAGATAATATTCACGGAATGAATATCATCTAAGACTTACATGTTAGAACACATTTCATGTTATTTTGAAAACTAAATAGCTCTAGTGTTTAGAAAGCTGTTTTCTAACAAGTTATCCCATAAGAAATCATTGTCATTAACTTCATTTTACATTTTCTATATTGAATGTTTAACAAGGTAAAACATTGTGTTATTGTGTATATTTATACTATTACTATAAAGAGAAAAGATTTGTACGTATGTATGTAACGAATAAACTCAAAAATACTCTAGACCAATTTCGAAAATTCTTCCTACCATTAGAATGCACATTTTCCCTGATTAACTCAGGCCTTTTACAAGATAGGTTGATACAAAACTGTTCATTCATACACAAAATTCATATACAATTTCGATAATTTCTCGTATCGAATATAACGTTACGTACAGTTACGTCAACGACTCCCGGCGGAGCTATGACCTGGTAGGTGTGACGCATAATCACTGCCAATACACGTTTACGGAAAAATAAACCACCGAAATAGTGTTTGATTAGTAAATTGATATCTGTAAACAACATCTACATCATATCATACAACATCTACTTAATTGTAGCAATTTGCCTACAAATTAACTCGGAAAATATGAATATTTTTATTTAGAGTGAATAAAAGCAAAAAAATTATAAATATTTCAGGTCTCGTGGAGTATTAAAATGTGTTGCTTATAAAAAATAAAGCCGTGATTTAGTGATTAAGGCAGCTCATGTTTTAATTTCATTTGCCGTCATGAAAACCAACGTGTAGATTTCGTTAAAGTCTCGAGCGAATAATGAAATAGGTCAGGTCAGCTTAATGACTTGCAGGCAGCTGCAATTTACTTTTCTAAAAGTATGGTAACGCGATTATTCCGTACTATTTACCAGAGACTTGCTTCAAACATTTTTATTTCGACGAATATTTGAGACAAGTTTTTAGCCATTTATCTCATCGTCACGGTTCTGCCGGCTGAAAATAATAGGCAATCACAAGGTTATATTTATTCAAACTACACGGAAGCGTAAAATATTATTCGTAATCAGGAAAATGACCAAATTAATATATCAAGGATCTATTTCGAGTTATGTTATTTATTGTTGTTTCCATTGTTTATTTATATCACAAGTAAACATGATTACAATTAATTATTTCTCCACATATCTGTAAATGATTTGACTCCGTTTTGTTCGAAACAAAAAACGACCGATTGACCCGGAAACCGATTTCTCTGATTATGCAAGCACTGCACTATCTCATCCCTGAGCCGATACGATCTGTGCTATCAATGACACTGAGATACTGAAATACTTCGTAATAATTGATTACGGATATCATAACGACGGATTAAGATATAGGTATGCAAAAATGCAGTATTATCTATTTATGAAACATGAGCAATCTGTTTCGACTTAAAATATGCTTTTGTTAATCAGGGATATTGTAGCATTCAAAAGGTGAAGGAATTATTGAAATCGATCGAGCAGTATTTGAATTTATTCGTTACATACCTACGATAATAATCAGGATTAATTTAGCATATTCGTATTGAAAATAATTTTTGAAATCGGTTCAAGGAGTTTTTGAGTTTATTCGTTACATACAAATATTTCCTCATTACAATAATAGTAAAGATAATTTCAATTTTAGGAACGGACAAGATATGGATGATTAGAGGCGATAATAGTGACTAATGTTTGAAAATAATTAACTTTCCACCAACATCGAATGCAGAAAATCACTGCACACTAATGTTTACATGAATACAAAGCGCCGTTTAACCATTAAAACAATTCAAACAGGCGCACAAAACAGAGGAAGTGTCAGTGGAGCGTCCAAGAGGCGAGTAATGTGCAACAGCCGGTCACGCGCTTCCTTGCGCACGCGCCTTCCGGAACAGGAATAGCACCGTTAGTCTATTAGCAACATTGGAAACAAAGGTCTTTGCAAGGGACTACACTATGACCGGATTTATTTCTTCTATCTGAATTAAGATAAACAATATTTGACATATAACACGAAAACAGTTAATTACTAGAAAACTTATACCCTATTTACAATTTTTAATTACAGTTAGTATTGGTACATGAACACACCACACCGCACAGGAATAGCCCCGTAATCTATGACAAAATTATAACCAAATTTATTTCTTTAACCTTCATTTAGAAAAATATTCAACGTAGTACTCAAAACAACAAATTCGCTAATTACTGGAACTCATACAATCTGTACATAGATATGCATTAAATAAGCATAAAGAAGAATAATAGCCGTTTTCTAATCATATATTTTTAGCATTCAGCAATCCATTTTGCAGCAACAAAGATAAATCTAGAGGAGCACTGCACTTTATCTTTATAATCTTAAAACACAACATCCCAGACAGTAATTTATTTGACACGTAAACAAGTTACTGTTTACTGAAATAAGTGAGCTTGAATGGATAAGCTAAATAAATATAGAAGCCCAATACTGGTATATATTAGCATAATCTTCACGCCGCATCAGTTACCGATCCGATCCACAAAAATTCGTACTTGGCTTCTATATTAAGAATACATTTTATAGAATAGTTCACATCAAAATATTTTCAGGTAATATTTTAAGATTATTTAGAAGTAGGTACAATAAATTGAACCCCAAATTGGTTAATATTTGGCGTAACGCCAAATAGTAAATATTCGTAACGTACTAGCAACAGGTGGAGTTCGGGTCGAAAATCACCTATTTCTTACAATTTTATACAAGTTCATGGAACTTTTGCTGATATAAAAATAATCGCATCGAGTTTAATCGAGAAGTTTGTTTTAATTGAAAGATCGATTGAGAAGTCTGAGTCAGGTTTATTGTTGTAATGAAAATACAAACAAAAGAGAAAGTAACCTTATCATTTCATGAAAGACTCCAACAGATCTGATAAGCGCAACCATTAACTCGAAACTGGAACAATTTATATGTACTCGGTAATCGATGTCGGGTAAATTTAAAGAATGATATCATCTGCATATAGATGAAAGCGTGGGGTAAGTATAATATTTTCATAAAGTTCCTAATGCAGAATATTAAATAAATATTCTTAATAATTCCTGTCAAAAGGATAATATTAGACGTAATTATAATACCAAAGCTAATCCAGATAGAAGAGTACTTCATCCAACAGTGATAGTGCTGAGTGTTGAATTTAATCCAGCTAATGAAGGAGGTAATTAGGTAATGTGATGCGATGCAGAGATTCTTTGGAAAATAGCTAATTTCCCACGGAAAGGCACTTAATCTAATTTACAAACTAGACTATTCCCCTCAAAAAGAAATGAAAAATCGTACAATTAATATTTCGTAGTAAACGTAACTTCTGAAAAACATTACATTACATTTTTAGTCACTTGATCTCAAATGTTATGTTTTATAACTGGCGTAAGGAAAATTATTTGCACGCTGTGCATTTATTATGTTTACCTTGCATAGAAACAATATGAAGTACTCTGTATATAGTACGGCTATTTCAAGCGATCACAATATATTATTTCACTATAACTAAACAGAAACGTTCCAACAGCACAGTTTACCTAAAATCTACAAAATTACATCACGTATACCAATTTCAGAGCTATTTAATACAATTCAGATCTTAATATTCAACGCTGGCATGCTTCAGACCGTTCGTCCCGCAGAGATCACGTATCTGTGAGGCTGTTTCGAGCTCTTTGTAATCGTCTTTACACGGTAAATCCAATTCACTGATCTATAAATAGCTGTGAACGCTGTTAACATACTCAAAATTGTTTTGCCATGATGGATTTGTGGGTCAAAATCTGAAATGGTAAACTTTGTCCTGTTGTAATATCTAGGTATAGTTAGACAACTAGACTAAGGCTTTGTATTGAAAAATAGTGAAGGATGCAATGTTATGACTAACGAAAAATAACTATAAAACTTTAAAAGGATTGGTAAAAAATTGCAAATATTTTGAAAAACTTCGCGTTGAAACTCCGTAGAACAATAGCTTCGTTACTAAGCTTTGTATGCAATTTACATACATGTAATAGAATGTAGGTTGTATTTCATTTTATGTTTCTTCTAGTTTTTTTAAATAACTCAATATACAATTCTGAATAAATTTTAATGAATTTCTTTAGATCTAACAATTTATTTTATACTTCATCTACTTGATTTTAATCGTAAAACCTTTTTTAATTTTTTCAATTATTGACTCGAATGTTTTTATAGCTTAATGTACAATTTCCATAAAGAATTTTTATTATCCTATCCATTTTGCCAGATAATTAAAAATACTCGAAACTCCCCTCCATGTCTCGCATCAAGTACATGAAAAGACAAAACAAACTACTGAATCTTTATAATTTCTGCAAATCTTGGTTCACAATCCCTATTTACCGTTCAGAGGTTTTCATTGCATCTAAAAATTTTCGGATGGAATTCAATATACGCGTTTAATATTCAGTCCGACGTGCTCTTCTACGTGCTCCTGGACAGTGCTCGAATGTTCCTGAAACGTCTGTGCTCCGCATGTTTGTATTTTAAGCCACATACCTCGCTGGAAATATTCCTTTCACAAGCCTTTTAACCAAACGGTTGAGCTCAAATTTTCTTGAGGCTTGTAATTTGCTAAGGATAATGGTATCTTGTTTTGTATTTTCGGTATCGTGCTATACGTTTTCGAGTTTACTTCTTCCATTTAAACTCTTTGGGAAGTTGCTGCTTCTGTTGAATTGTTAATGATAACCGAAGTAATATCTAAAAGCACTTTAGTATCTTATACGTTTCGGCGTGGTAAATATTAATTCCGAGTGCTGTAAGTTTGTTTTCTGCTATGCAGCTTGTTTATACGTACATAAATGTGTACTTAGTCTTCTTGTTTATTATTGTTGGATTCTAAATCACAAAACCCTAATCTAGTAGTTTAGTTTCGTTTGAAATTACTATGACCAAAATAATAATCCTAGGTCTTTGTGAATTTCAGAGTCCCAATAAAACTTCTTACTCTTTGTATTCTAGTTTTTGTCTAGAGTCTAGATAAGAATTCCTTTATCTAAAAATTAGTAAACCAACAAATCCAGCCTAGCATAATAAGTGGACGTTGGTAAATGCTGGAATTTACTACATTCATTATTCTAAGAAAAATTAGATATGCTATGTTGTGCCGAAAATTTCGTCATAAGAAAATTCAGCCATGCGACCATCCCTGAGGAATCTTTTCATTTTTGCCGGATAAAATACCCTATTTGTATTATCTTTATTCGAAAGGCCGTAACATTACTTTGCAAGGCAATATTTTTGGAAGCTTTATAATGATCATCCTATTTTTATCTTTGCGGGTATCGTTCATTGTGAAACCCCTGGGAACCGTAGTATTTTCCAGAATGACTTGCATTCTGTGTATATTTTGGAACAAAAAAATTTTTATGTATAAATTCAGTCCTATTAAATTTTATATCAGTTATTTTATATGTATACAAGTTTCCTCTTGATAAATAGGAGTGTTAAAGAGATAAAGAAATACATTTTTGTCTCTTCGACCTATAACTTTGGCCACATGAACTTCAAATTACTTAATAGGGAATTTGCTACGACGAGTAGGTATTGGCATTTTTCACCCTTTTTACAATATATCTTAATTTTTACGTACAAATAATCTGCAAATCTGACTCAATATTCGAATTAATTTTCATCTTCTTACTTCTTACTTAATTATGAAAAATTCAAAGTTCTCACGGGAATCGCATACATCACAGACGCTGAATAAGTCGCGGACAGCTGCTAGTGTCATATAATTAAACCTATTTTAATATGTCGTAATTACGTAAACCGTTATTAATTAACACTGCAGTAATCTCCAATTCTCATGAAGTTGTCATTTCTTCACCGCTCAGCCGCTGGCAGCCTCATTAATCTTCCTCCGTGTCAATCTTTCCGCTTAACAACTTAATCTCATGAATGCTTTCCCCTGTTCCTGAGTTATTTTAGATGATATAAAAGAGATAAACATTGTATTTTATTGGGAAGTATATTTTTAAGTGTGGTTACAGAAATGAAACCCTCTTTAGACATTTCTACCTTTGAGTTGATC
>DVRM01000205.1:0-11672 GCA_018232405.1 Junonia genoveva | reverse complement strand
AAACTTAAGTAACGTTACAAGACTTAATCAAAACAATTTACCTTTCTCAAGTGAATAACAGACAAACCTACCCAAGCCAACCCGACGAGTTGCTTAAAAGAATTGAAAAACTTGAGTCTCTCACCGCTACTTTAACAAATGAATTTAATCTAAATATCACGCGATTAACTCGTCGAGTTAATCGTCTGAACACCAGAGTACTAACTTTAGTTAACAACAAAAGGAAAAACGAGTGTCAATCACAACCTTGTCAGAATGGAGGAACTTGTTTAAATTTGGTAAATAGCTACCACTGTCTCTGTCCCTCCAATTGGAAAGGAGCTAACTGTGATGAAGATGTAAATGAATGTCATAACTTCGCTGGCACTGATTTAGGTTGTCAAAATGGAGCAACTTGTATCAATAAACCCGGTTCTTATCAATGTATATGTAAACCAGGTTGGTATGGGATTGACTGTACAAGAACGGCTAAAAACTGTTCTCAAGGTGATTTTGAAATGTGTGGTCATGGAATATGTATAGAATCAGGACAGGGAATCAAATGTCTTTGCAATCAAGGTTGGAAAACCGACGGAAAAGATATCGCTTGTTTGACGGATGTAAATGAATGTGAATCTGGACAAGGTGTCAAATGTTCAGTAAATCCAAGAGTCGAGTGTATTAATTTACCTGGCTCATTTCGATGTGGAGCGTGCCCAGCGGGCTACGAAGGTGATGGATTTGCTTGTTACGATATTGATGAATGTTTAACGATAACGAATGGCGGATGTAGCACTAGCCCAATGGTTTCTTGTCACAACACTATTGGCTCTCGCATATGCGGTTCCTGTCCACCAGGCTATCAAGGTGACGGAATTACATGTACTTGGAGAGGGTCTTGTTCATTTAATCGTGGCGGTTGCCATCCGTCTGCACAATGTATCGATAACCCAGCACTCGGAGGAGTTACACAATGCAAGTGCCCACTTGGAATGGAAGGAGATGGAATCGGTTTACAAGGATGTTATGTTTCAGCAATTGATAATACAACTCAACGATGTGAAAACAATCCATGCGGAGCTCATGGTCATTGTCACACACTTCGTAATGGCTACACGTGCATTTGTTATCAAGGTTATGGTGGCGCTCACTGCGAGAACGAAAACAATTTCTGCACTAATAACCCATGTCACAATGGAGGTACATGCAGGATTGATGAAAGATTATCAAAGGGATTCAGATGTGAGTGCAATGCTTTATATTCAGGTGATCTTTGTCAAGTTCATTCACAACCCTGTGGTGGGGTCCTGGATCACGAGGAAGGTAGTATTATATACCCAACGTCTAATACAACATATGGTCATAATTCTAGATGTGCTTGGGTTATTCATACAGCTCCAGATAAAGTTATTAATGTAACATTTAGTAAGTTTAATTTAGAATACCATTCTGACTGTCGCTATGATTTTGTGCAAATCCATGATGGTAGAAGTTCTGCTAGTCAATTAATAGGTAGATTTTGTGGTAATACGTTTCCAAAAGGTGGGAATATCATTTCAAGTCATAATACTCTTTATTTTTGGTTTAGGTCAGATCAGTCGGTTGCTAAAGATGGGTTTGCTTTACATTGGACTAGTATACCACCGGTTTGTGGGGGGGAAATAAACGCAACGACACATGGTCATATACGTTCACCAGGTTCTCCTGGCAATTATCCACCAAATCGTGATTGCTATTGGCATTTATCAACAGCGTTAGGCAAAAGAATACAATTACACTTTTTTGAACTTGATATAGAAGAACATGCGAATTGCAGCTTTGATTTCTTAGCTATTTACGATGGTAGTCGAACAGTGGACCCTCTTATTAGTCAATATTGTAACTCAACCCAACCAGCACCAATACAATCAGCTGGATCTGATATGCTTATACATTTTCATTCTGATGGATATGGCGACGGTAAAGGTTTTCAAATAACATATGCACCTATCGAAGGAGTTCCTGGATGTGGTGGCTTCTTTACAAATGATAAAGGAGAAATAACTTCACCTTCATTCAATGGTGCTTATTTGAATAATCTGCTTTGTGAATACAAAATAAAAACAAGTTCAGGTACAAGGATTCGTATCGATTTCAAATCTTTTAGTTTGGAAAGATCTCTCAGGTGCAAATACGATTTTTTGAAGATCTATGATGGTCCGTCTTCAGATTCACGCCTCGTTGGAAAATTTTGTGGCACTAATCATCCAAAAACTTATACATCTTCTTCAAATAGTCTTTATATTATATTTAAAAGCGATCATACTACATCATCTGGAGGTTTCAAAATAACTTACGAATCAATTTGCTTAGAAACAATCACAGGAGATAGTGGAATTATTAAAACTCCCGGATATCCTCTAAATTACCAAAAACAAATGATTTGTGATTATATTATTAGCACTACACCTGGGAAAGCGATAATCTTAACATTTCAAGATTTTGATATTGAGGATAATAGATATTATAATTGTCAATACGATTATGTTGAAATTAGGGATGGACCGTCTATGAATTCCACTTCAATGGGTAGATATTGTGGTGGTTCTGAATTTACTCCACCTACACAATCATCTACTCATAATTACATGTTCATTAGATTGAAATCAGACATCAGTGTAACAGGGCGTGGTTTTTACGCTAACTTCACAACGATAAACACAGAATGTGGAGGAATCTATAGAGAAAATACAGGCATTATTAACCATCCCTCCGACGATAAAGAACGATATTCTAATAGTCAAACGTGTATATGGATGTTAATCGCTCCAGAAGGAATGCATATTAAGTTAACATGGAATAGGTTTGAACTCGAAAATATGCCATCATGCAATAGTGATTATGTTCTAATTAGTGAAATCGATGAAAACAATGACAACAACACTTTAGGCAAATATTGTGGAAGTACATTGCCCCCGGCATTAACTACTTCCTCAAATCGCCTCATGATAAAGTTTGTATCAGATATTAGTATTCGGTTAAATGGTTTTTCACTATCGTATACATTTTTAGATGAGAAAACACACTGTGGAGGGCTCTATGTAAAATCCCACGGCTTTATATATTCTCCAGGGTGGCCTCAGAATTACGAGTCAAATCGTGATTGCACTTGGACGATAACTGTTCCGTTTGGTCAACAAATTATGCTTAATATAACTGATTTCGATTTAGAGCGACCCTTACGAAATAGTTGCGATTTAGGTGACTACTTGGCAATAAGAGACGGTTCCTCTGAAAATGCACCTTTAATAGATAAATTTTGTGGATATTTTAAATCCAAACGTATAATTTCTACTGCTAATAGTGTTTACATACAATTTCATTCTGATTTTTACTTAAGTGGTAGTGGATTTAAAATTGAATGGGACGGAACTATACGAGGTTGTGGTGGAGTATTAAGTAATGCCCATGGCTCGATAGCATCACCAAATTATCCTCAGGAGTATAATGAAAATGCAGAATGCTTTTATCGGATTGTGACAAGCAGTGGCTCAAAAATTAGAATATCATTTGTAGAATTAGATTTAGAACGAACACAAGACTGTAAAGACGACTATGTAGAAATATTCGATGGAAGAGATAGCAATGCTTTTAGTTTTGGAAAAAGTTGTTATAAATCTTCTAAAACAGATGTTATCGAGACGTCTAGTAATTATGCATTTATTAAATTTAGATCAGATATTTTCATAAGCGGTAAAGGTTTTCTTCTTAATTATAATACAATATGTAATAATAATATAAGTGGCAGTTATGGTGTCATAGAAAGTCCGGGCTATCCTGATAATTATCCATTAAATATTAACTGTCTATGGACAATTACTGTTCCAAAAGGCAACAAAATTAACGTTACGTTTACAAAATTTGACATTTTTCGATCGCTTAGTCCATATCGCCCATGGATTTCATATCGTCCATATCGTCCGATGTACATAATCCAACGTAATTGTGACGTAGCTTATTTACAATTCAAAGAAACTTTAAATAAAAACTTTTCTGCCAAGATGTGCGGTAATTCGCTGCCACAACCAATAAGTACTAAAAGTAATTCACTACAAATTAATTTTGTTTCGGGAAATACTTTCCCTCGGACTGGTTTTCGTTTAGAGTGGATTAGTTATGGATGTGGCGGTCATATTCAAAAGCCTTTCGGTAGTCTATCAATGGATCATACTATTAATTTAATGAACGACATAGAATGCGAATGGATTATTGAAACACCTATAGGGACTGCTGTGTCGATTACATTTTCGGAAATTTACATGACTGATTCTAAAAATTGTTCTACGGATGCTGTAGAAGTTTATAATGGCCAGAGCACAGCTTTCCCACTAATAACGAAAATTTGTCATCGAGATAAAACTAGTACTACTGTTCGAGCAAGTTCTAACTTTTTACTTGTTGAGATTAGTAAAACAGTCTTCCTTACGGAATATATACTTTAATTCACATTTCGATTCTTCTAAGAAAGGTTGTGGTGGTGAAATAAATGCTCCATCAGGTTTAATTTACTCAAAAAATTATCCTAAAAATTACGAAGACAACCTGGACTGCGTATGGTTGATATCAGTGCCAAAATATCACAGAATTGAGTTAAATTTCATGAGTTTTGATTTATACTCTACAGAAGATAACGATTGCGGCGATTCGATAAAAATTTACGATAATTTTGATTATAATTATTCTAATTATACGTCATTAATTTGTCCAAAAACAAACAAAACTCAGTTTTTATCAGATCATTCAACTATCAAATTACAATTTCAAACGGATGCCTTCGGAAATGCAAAAGGATTTAAAGCAAATTTTACAATGACATGTGGAGCTATAATTACCGCAAAATCAGATGGAATTATTTCTAATACTCAGTTTATAAATAACAACAATAAAAAATGTACGTGGATTATACTTGCACCAAATCCAAATGAAAAAGTAAAACTAACAATTCAACACATGTCATTACCTAAGAACACAGATGTTATAACTAATCGTAACTGTCCTTCTTCGTATCTTAGAGTGCTTGATGGAAACGATAACAAAGCGCCCTTGATCGATGAATTTTGTGGCCGGAAAGTCCCACCTACAATTATAAGTCATGGAAGTGCATTAACAATCATATTAGGTTCATATACAGATAACATAAAAGGACAATTTTTAGCCCACTATTCAGTTTTAACGAATTCTTGTGGTGGCAAACTGTCATCTGAAGAAGGTTCTATTGCTTCGCCAAATTATCCACTCTCGTATCCAAATAATGCTAATTGCGAATGGCTATTGACCACATCTCCTGGCAATAGGGTTTACATAACATTTGAAAACTTTGATTTAAATTATTCTGAAAATTGCAACGAAGATTACTTAGAGATAAGAGAAAATGATGGAGGAGGTGAGTTACTTGGAGTTTACTGTGGACAAGACATTCCTGTTAATACCACAACCGGAACAAAATTGTATATTAAATTCCATAGTGATAACAAAGAAACAGGCCGAGGGTTTGTCCTCCACTATGGCTTCCTTCATGGAAATGAAATCACTGGACTCAATAACGGGGAAATAGCTTCACCTTTATATCCTTATCCATATGAAGGCCAAGGTGAATATAGTTGGCGAGTTATCACTGAAAGTGCAAGTGTTATTTCTATAATAATTGATCATTTAGAAATACATACAACGAGTGATATTTGTAGTAGTAAATTACTTATTTATGACGGCTATGATGAGGAGGCTCCAATTTTACAAGAGTTATGTGGAATACTAAAAAGAGAAAGTAAAAATTTCAAGACTAGTTCCAACGTCATTTATTTAAAACTTATATTAGACGAGAACAATTTTGGTTCAGTATTTCATATCCAGTGGGGACAATCAAACAAAGATATTACAGACAAAAGTAGTAAAATAAATTGTGGATTTAACCAAACTCAAATGGTGTCTCCTAACAGTGATTTAACCTTTAATTCGCCAAATTACCCAAATGATTATAATACTGATTCAAACTGTGTTTGGATATTTGAAGTAAATCCAAGTCGACATCTGAGACTCAATTTTAATGATATTGCTATAGAAGAAACTCCTAATTGTTTTGCAGATCATATTTCTATTTATTCTTCAAATCAAGGAGAGTGGACACCAATTCTAGAAAATATATGCCTCGCTGAAAATGTAAATAAAAAAATTGATACAAGCACGAGCGCTTTGAAAGTGATATTTAAAACTGACTCATCTATTACACGGAAAGGATTTCAAGCCACAGTACGATCAATTTGTGGTGGACTTCTTGAAGATAAGTCAGGGGAAATCGAAATTTCAAGTTTTGACTTCCGTGACAGATTTGAATCTAAAATAAGATGTAATTGGACAATAAAAGTGCGCCCAGGGCGAACAATACAAATGAAATTTATACATTTTAATATAACAAATGTAAATGAATGCTCTACATACATCATTTTACGAAACGGTGAGAGCACTGAATCTCCGCTTTTGGGTGATGGAAAATATTGTGGATATTCGCATGAAAACAAAGATCAAATTATTTCGTCTAGTAATGCTGTATCCATTAGTTATGTTGCGTCAAATACATTACAACAACATATAAATAAAATATTTCAGTATTTTAAACTACATTATGAAGAAAAAAATATTGAATGTGGAGTAACATCTACCTTGGACGCTGATCATAGGTGGGAAATCATTTCTTCGCCTAATTATCCCTCAGTACCAGTTCCGTATACAGAGTGCGTATGGTCTTTCACGGGGCCTCCGGGAGAAATTTTAAGAATTGATTTCTTAGAACGATTTGATTTAGAAGTTTCAAACCAATGTACACTAGAATTTGTCGAAATTAGAGATGGATCTTCACAATTAGCTCCACTGAAAGAAACTATTTGTCAAGAGCGACCGGGGACAATTAAAACAAGTAGTAACACTATGTTTATAAAATATTCAACACAAATTCCAGAACCTAGAAATGGTTTTAAAGCTAATGTATCTATAGATATATGCGGTGGTACAATTATTGCAAAATCAGGAGAAGTATCGTCTCCAGGATACCCACATATGTCTATTTTACCCCCGAGTACGGTATGCGAATGGCATATAATCTCATTACCAAAACATACAATTCAATTGAATTTCAAAGACCTAAACCTTCCTGAATCCGAAAAGCCTTGTGAAACAAAAATTACAATTGAAGAAATAATTTTTGCTAACAATACATCTGAATTAGGTAAAATCAAAGAGTTTTGTGACAATAGCATCGAAGATTACACAGTGCCTATTGAGACGCTTACTAATAAAGTAATAGTTAAACTACAATATGGCAAACCAAGCCAGTGGACCCAAGTTTCAGAAAATAGAGGTTTTCGTTTTACTTTTAATTCTTCGAGGCCTTCTTGTGGGGGTCAAATAACAACTTCAGAAGGATATTTGACAACACCTGGCTATCCGCGAGAAACTGACTTGCGCTATTGTCAGTGGTCTATAACAGTTCCAGATTTAACACGTCGAGTACGGTTAGAGCTTATAGATTTTGACAGCAAACAGGACTTGAGCGTTTTCAATGACTTAACATTCTTGTCTCAAATAGAAGGGCGGCAAACTAATGAGAACAATTCTTCCAACAATCCAGTAATCTACGAATCAAGCGGAAATAAGATGTCTTTATATCTTTTTAGAACGAATAGAAATAAATTAAGATATCGTTTTAACGCGAAGTTTACTTCCGATGAACCAGCATTGTGTGGTGGAAGCCTAAGAGGTATACAAGGAAATCTTCATTCTCCAGATTTAGAACAAGCTTACGCTTGTGAATGGAATTACAATGGAATTTCCACGTCTATCGATACCAATATTTATAAAACTTTATCTGTAAATATCACACTTAATTCGTCAGCACGAAGTAATTGTCCACCGTATGATTCAAAACTTAATATCAATTCGAACGTGGCCAGTAAGGGCATATTATATAATCGGAATATTTGTGGTAATCATACAGGAGTATTATTTAATATCCCGGCACCAAATTTAAACATAAAAGCAATACAATATAAACGTAGTCCACTTATATTTGACATTAATTGGAAATTAAATCCATGTGGCGGTGTAATATATGCAGGACAAGATCCACAAAACATTTTAAATATACCCAGTTCTCATAATATGACAATAGATTGTGCATGGCTTATTGTAACTCTTGTGGGCGTCAGAATAGAATTCAAACTTGAAGGCTCGTTTAATTTAGAATGTGCTGATGAATATTTACTAATAAATCAAGGATTAACTAGAAACTCTCTGAAAATAGGAGATTACTGTAAAAGCCAAATTCAGGAACAAGCTCTGATAACATCTTTTATGTATACCTATATTCAATATCACTCAAAACCTCAAACGAATACTAATGTCAAGCTTATGATGAGGACCGTTAGTGTTCAATGTGGAGGACATCTCACGCAATACGATAGAAGATTTACATCTCCAAACTATCCTAGAAATTACCCAGATAATCAAGAATGTGTGTGGGAAATTTACGCAGGATCTGGGTATAGAATATCTCTTCAATTTGAAGATAGATTTGCAGTGGAAGATACCGCCAATTGCACAAAAGATGCAATTATCGTTTATGATTGGATAGACTATAAGTATCAAGAAATTTCACGAATTTGTGGCCGTCGTATTCCCCTTCCATTTAATTCGACATCAGAACGAATGAAAATTGTCTTTCGCACAGACAAGACTACTAATTTAGATGGATTTAAAGCAAAATGGGTACCTATATGCGGTGGAACGCTTATAGCGAAAGAAGAAGAGCAATATTTGTATAGTCCTGGATATGCAAATGAGTATTATCCGTCCTTGAATTGTGAATACGAAATTTTAGCGCAGTCTAATACCATCTTAGTTAAATTTTTAGATTTTGAACTTGAAGGATCATACCCCGAATGTGAATACGACAATTTAACTATAACGGCACAGAGTAACTATAACTACTTCTATGGTCTTTATTGTGGAAAAGAATTACCACCTCCAATGCACGCCAATGATAAAGTGAAAATTACTTTCAAAACTGATCGTTTTGGACAAAGAAGTGGATTTAAGTTATCTTACTCTCGGTATTCGTGTGGAGGAACAATAAAAAATGCAACAGTTATCACAGCCGGTTCATTAGATAACTATATTGAAAATACAAACTGTACCTGGTCAATTGAAAGTCCACCAAGTAAAGTTATAATAATAAAATTCCTTTACATAGATATAGAGAGTAGCTATGATTGCTTTAACGATTATATAGCAGTATATGATAGTTCGACCATAGATTCAAATAAACGATTGTCATTAATGTGCGGTCATATCAATACTACAACTGTTTTAAAAAGTACTAATAACAAAGCTATTATACAGTTTGTTTCTGATAGTTATATAACTTATAAAGGATTTAAAGCAGAAGTATTCTTTAGTTACTCGGAATCAGTTGGCTGTGGCGGACAAATAGATTTAACGGCTACGTCTAGTAAGACCTTAAAATCTCCCCTTATAGGAAGCAGCGTCGTGTATGAGAATTATTTAGACTGTCAGTTGGACAATAAAAGCACCAATAGATCACTTTATCAAAGTTGAGTTTACTTCCTTTCACATAGCTCCTTGTGTAAATGTTAACCAAACAGCATTAGGCAAAAGTAAGTGTGATTGTGATTTAGTAGAATTAAAAGACGGCTTAAACCCAAATAGCTTAATTATTGGCACATACTGTGGGCATTCATTTCCGCCGCAATTATCGTCTTCAAGTAATACAATGACAATTAGACTTTTTACTGACGGGGAAGCAACAAGCTCTGGATTTGAGGCAATTTTAACTTCTCATCCTTCTCAATGCGGCTCATCTGTTTTTACTATCTCCAACTCTTTGCAAACATTAAAATCACCAGGCTACGAAACGGGAGTAATTCCTCGTGGATTACATTGCAGTTACTTTTTTGATGCAAGTCCTGAACCATATTCCACAGTTCATATTAGGATACAGGACCTGGATCTTGAAACTGGTACAATGAATAGATGCGACATAGACAGATTAGTTATCACTAGTCATCCACAACCACGAAATATGACTTTAGGTAAAGATTTTATACTAAACGAGTCGGCAGATGACTTCTTCTCTCGTACAACGTTCTTTTATGACACATCGGTAAAACCTATTAAACAATTTGAATTATGTGGTTTAAAGAAATCTATCGATTATTATGTTTCGGGAAACGTTAAAATGAATTTACAAACTGCAGCAGAATCTACTCACACCCATAAAGGTATCGACATTTCAATATCATATTTAGGCGTATGTGGCAGAAATTATACTGAATTACAAGGTAGAATACAAACACAAATCATGACATATAACGGAACAGGTACCAAGGACTGCTTCACGCTGATTACTGTACCAGAAAATTTTACCATATCAATGTATTTTCTATCGATATCGCCGGTATATTGGAATGAACTAGCATTTTTAAAGATTTTCGACGGTAACACAACGGGTTCGCCACTATTAGCTAAAGTTGCAAAGGATTACGAAGAACACATTCAAGTATTTTCTACCGGTCGATATTTACTTATGCATAATCATATCATAGACTCAGATGCGGTAACTTACGATTTAAATTATGTCGCTACAAACAAGAGCAGAGGATGTGGTGGATTACTTCATAACGCAGCGGGAAGAGTGACAAGTCCTCTTTATCCTGATATTTACAGGGAAAAATCTACATGTGAGTGGGAACTCGAAACTCCAATAGGAACACGAATAATGATACATTTCCTTGTATTCGATCTCGGTCAAATTTGTGATCAGAATTATCTTAGTCTTGTCGATAAAAGCGGTAATACTATCTCTACATATTGCTCAGAAACTCCGGCAGATTACACAAGTGATGACAATTATATAAAAATTGTATTTACTACTACAAGAAATAATGGTGGTACTGGTTGGGTGGTAGATTTTGTAGCTGTATCATGAAAATCGTTTTTAGTGTAGTTCACTACCATGTAGCATTATACTCATACTTTTTATTTAAATCTCCCTTTATTTATTTCTATCAAAATATGAAACTTTTCGTGAAGCCCTCAAATTTATTTTTGGCGCCTAAAAAACTCGTAACATATAAGGTAACCTTACAATATATTGCCGGACATAAGTAAGATATACATATAATAACTGGCCAAGTGCGTGTCCGTAGTTTCCATCATAATATGCAGACATTCAATAGCATGTATAATCTTTAAAATTAACTTAATTCTTAACAACTCACATGTTTATCTTAACAATTTTCAATGAAATTTGTGTGAAATATTTATTTTTACTTTAATAAGAAATAACTCGTTAACTATAAAAGCCTAGGTAGCCGTGACGATTTTCCTTTTAAATTCACTATATGTACTAACATTATGAATTTTTTCACATTTTTAGAAGCGTCAGTTTAGTAGGTAGAGGGGGGGACACTTATTTTATTAGAGGGGGATATTTCGGAAACAATTCCTCGTTCGGAAAAATGGTTTTCCCACACCTATAATATTTTTAAAAGACCTATCCAATGATACCCCACAACATGGGATAAATGAAAAAAAAAAAATTTTTAGTCTCACTTTACACATATGGAAGACACCCCGAAAAAACA
>DVRM01000204.1:0-11675 GCA_018232405.1 Junonia genoveva | reverse complement strand
AGTTTTGTTCATGTTGGTGAAATAAATAAAATCGGTTTAGAGATGGCTCGAGAAATCTGACAATTTTATGGCATTTTATTTAATGCTCACAAAATGTTATTTTTAAATGTGAGATGGTTTACAAAAAAATGTTAACAATTTTGTCATATTATGTATTAAATACGTACCTAGGTGGAAAGTTTTTTGTTGTAGATTAATTTGTAAAACATTGTTATTTTTATTTTTATTAAAAAACATTTTTTTTAAATAATTTAAATTTGTTTTTTTTTAAACCTACTTCTATTAATTTCCTCATACTATAAGTAACTCAATATTGTATAAACTATCTAACTCTATAATCTAAACTCCATTTGTTATTATTTATTAGTCGGAAAGACATACGGATTTTTACTATGAATCATCGTAGGTAACTTTCGTAACTATGTATTTAAATATATCTAGTTACAATTAAGTATAATTTAATCGTGAATTTACCTATTGATCATGACGTAGTAAAGCCTCAAGACTTCGAGATTTGCATACTAGCGCAACGGTAACTAATTCCGAGTTATTTCGAAAAAATGGCACTTAATTTCGAGTACCTAACTTATTCGAAAAACGACTTAACTTATTATTTTAGAATCTTATTTTATTCTCGAAAGTTTTATATTTATTAACCTTAACAAGTGTACTCCCCCTTTACCCATTAAAATGCTGCTTCTAAAAATGTGAAAAAAATCATGATAGTAGTAAATATATACTGAATGTTGAAGGAAAATTGTCACGGCTCTGTTACCACATATATTTTATAGTTAAATTAACGTAGGTATGTACGTATAATATTTTGATAGAGACTACGGAACCCTTCATGCGCGTGGCTCGACAGTTATTTATGATTATTATTTCATGTTAATTAATACCGAGGGGAAATAATATTTTTACCATCAAATTAAAAATTGTAACAGAGCGGTATTCGAATCCACACTTCCGTCAAAATGATGTTGCTGGCCCAGTCATCTGGTTAAATTCGCTATTTGTTTGAATGAAGTAGTGAAATTTCTAAGTTTACACAAAAGGGCCTGTATCTCCGAAACCAAGAGACCTTTACTAAAACGATTTTTGTTATTTGGCCAGTTATTGCCCGGCCTATAACGCATTTAATCGTTGACTTTCGGGACACACTGTATAATTACCGAACATTTTTGTACATCAGTAATTAGCACTTATCGAGCAGAACGCTAAAAGCAGAAAAAAGTTTTACGAGCACCTAAAATAAAACCATCTATATACATTTTATATTAGATTTATGCACCTGTTATTAAAACACGTGTAATTTAAATTATTTAAAAGTCACAGCAATTCATAGTAATTTAATAATTTCAATATAATGGCATTTACATCTATAAATAAAGAGATTGAAATGTTTGTCTGAGTTTTCATAATAATGTTTCATAAATAAAAATTACTTTAGGTCATTACGCTTACTAATTGAAAAAAAAAATATGTAAATAAACTCTTACTGTCGAAAAGAGGTAGAGCCAAAGCTATGGAACTTTGTTTACAAAATTATACATGTTAAAATATAATAGAGTGGTAATTAACGTCTGTAGTTTACGCCTAAAAAACAAAACATTTAATAAAATTTAAATAACAAAAAATCAGAACAAAAAGTTTCGTCACAGATAGAACAAAATTACGGAGTTGGGAGAGCGTTAGACTGAAGATTTATAGGTCCCCCGATCAATCCCAGGTTTTGGCAGGAAATCAGATTTTAAAGTAATTTATTATTTGAAATATGATTTTAAAAAACCAGTGAAAAACATTAAAGGATTAAAAAAATCACAATTTTTTGCGTTTTTTTGCAGATAGGTGTATTTTGGTTTAAAATAGCCGTATCATAGTCATAAAAATAGCGTTCTAAAGTTTAAAGTCTCTAGTTTTTTGGTTAAAAGCTGCCACATTTTTTTATACTAGATTAGTGATGGGACTCGAGTCATATTTTTACTCGAGTGACTCGAGTGTTTTGGTTTCACTCGTCACTGCTACTTCACACTTGCTGTGAGAAACAAAATGCCTGAAAATAGTGGTTCCGCTACAAGTATGCGCCATCTTCGCCTGAAATATACAATACAATACAAATATACTTTATTATACACCAAAAATTACACAGAACAACACAAAAGACAATACAAAATCTACTAATCTGTATATACATATATAAAAATGAAATGCTGTTTGTTAGTCTCACTAAAACTTGAGAACGGCTGAACGCATTTATGTTATCTTGATCTTGAAAGGTTCGTAGAGGTCTAGCAAAGGTTTAAAAGGTAAGAAAAATTGAAATAACTGTCGAGAAACCTCTAAAAGCTTCCCTTTTCTGTTTGCCATACAAACGTTTTAAATTGAGGCAGTACGAAGTCTGCCGGGGTCAACTAGTATTCAATAAATAAAATATCATGTTACAATTATGTACATTCAATTTAACAATACAGTTGTCTAAATTATCTTTTGAATTCTCGAAATAGCAATAAAACATTTTAGTGAACTCAGAACACATTATTTTACTAAAACAAACACTCTCCCGAACAGGAATCAATTTCACCAACATTGGTGTTGAAGGAAAATTTATTGCCATTTTGCCAAACGCTCAGTCTCTATACCACTGCATTCTACTGTTTGCTCATGCTTCATACAAGAATTGATCTTTGCTTTGTGAAATAGAAAATGTATTATCGTGAAGGGACTTTTTGGTCATAATCACTAGAGTAAGAAATTTATACTACTAAAAGATTACATTTTATCCTTTTTAGACAGAAATATAAATATAACTACAATTCATAAAAATTCGCTGATCAAATGAATCTAAGATAGCTCGTTTCATACGGTGAGTTTCATTATACGAGTAAACAGTATTAGTTGTAGATCTCAATAAATTGTATACAACATACATACGTATATTCGAATATTCTGCCAATTCGCAGTAAAGCAGTTGAGTTGGATTAGGTCTCGATCCTTACACTTCACAAAGGGTTAGTTCATGAGAAATTTAGATAAGGTTTATTTTTAGACGTACTTACATAGTACGTATATTTACAGTGTAAGGATGGATATCAAATAAAATTGTGGACCAGTATGGCAGAATCGTTTTAATGGATACGTCATTTACAAGTGCTATTGTTCAGCTGTGCTCATTTGAAGCTTGTTCAAACATGTCGGAATTAGAAGCTAGTCTGTCCAGTCCATGTTTACGGGAACAACGCTTCCGCACTTAGGCATTCAGCTTTGTCAGGGCCCATGTCCACGCTGAATATCCCTCGTGTTTGCTAAAAACAGTGATAGAGTTGATCTAGTTAATGAGCAAAGGACCTACTATGTGTTCTAAATGTAAAACCTATTCAATTTGAAAAACATAATTGATTGAGCCGAGTTGGCCTAGTGGTGCAAACACGTCGATCGCGGGTTGCGGGCTCAAACCCTGGCTAGCACCGCTGAATTCTCAAGTGCTAAATATGTTTTTAAATTCATTTCATGACGGTGGCGAAGGGAAAACAATTTGAACATGCATGTGTCGGAAGAAATTCTGACACATACACTTATGTCTCACAACCCGCAGAGGGGCATCGTGGTGAATTAAGTTCATTTACCTTAATACGAAATGAGGCCTATGCCCGGCAGTGAGAATTTACAGGCTCATACTGCTAAAAATAAAATATACTCAGTGTTTTACTAAGTTTATGCCCAAAATTACGAAAGAAATCCTCAGAAATTAATTTTCTAGGCTGACACAACGATTATTATTTATACAATTTTATTGTGCAAAACAACATACCAGAAAACTAAACAAATTGTCATAGCGATAGTTTTGCAGATATCCCTTTCCTCTTTAAGTATAACTCATAACATAAAAATAGCAAAAAGTAATTTCACACAGACATCCACAGAAGGTACATAAATACCCAGTCCTATACATAATAGATTTACTTTTATGTCTATTCTGAGCAATTAACTGGCCTGATCCTTTCTTTAGGGATTACGCAATGATTGTTATCGTGTGTAAAGTGATTTCATTCGCATCCATTAACATATCCACTCGACCAAGAAAGCTTGACATTGACATTGACATGAAACTTATCTAATTGCTAATAATAAGTATAGTATTATTAACATTCCTTATAAGCATTTGTGTGTTACATGTATGTTGTGATTAAACGATAGAACTTAAGCCTTGATCACACGTGACGAGTACAATGGTGCTCTAAACCTGCTAGGTTGAGGTTGAGCGATCTAAGCATACACACAAACAGACAGTCATACAGCGAGAAGTGATTTTGTTTTATAATATCAAGTGACATTTACGATCGTTCAGATAAAATAATAATATTATAAAATAATATTTTCAATCATTTTAATCAAAGTACTAAACGGATAAGAATGAAATAGACGGTAAATTAAGCAAGCAATAACACTTTGGTGCCAAAACTCACCAGTTAGATCCACCACATACCCGATGTGGCAACAAATGCGAGCACATATATAACGATATCACGTTGAGTAAAAGCCAAAGTGATGTTCAGTATAATTTAACGTACCTATTAGGTGGGCGAATGTCAAGAAAGGGTTGGTTTTGCAAATGGGAAAGCATTAGCCGTAACTATCACTGAGATTTACTTAGAATAAAATCACATTAAAAGACACATTAGAAACAAACAATTCGCTAGATATACCTACATTACATCAGACCCAAAACGATCGAGCTATTTTTAGTCTCCTTGGCCAAAGGTAGGCACCTATTATACGTAGTTCAACCACATAATAATGTACGCATTTTAAGTTATAAAGATCTACAAATAATTTGTAGATTCTCAAGTTTTCTTCTATTTTCTAAGGGATTTGTACTACTTAAACTGATGGATATCGATATCGATTCGAAAACTTTTCCGTGACGTAGCCTCGAAATGATACTAAATTATCATTTAAAATCAGCAGAATGTGAATGAATTGTTTCTTCAAAATTAATTAACCAAATTAACTGAACAACCCAAACATCCATATCAATTTTTTTTACAGACACTTCTAAAAGTAGCTCTAAAATATGCCTTGATATGATGAAAATACTCCGAATAAATTTTCCACGTAATCTTGGCGTTTTTAAATATTTATATCACGTTCTTTGCGAACTTTTTTGATTTGTTTTATAAATAACTTTCAGCAACAAGAACATCTCCAACCAAGTATAAGCCAAATGTAACTTTTTGTTTCAATTTTTACATTTTCATTGATAAGATGTAATATTTAAATAACTTGTTTATTTTAATATCATCACAATGTTTGAAGGACAGTTTTATAGTAAATACAATTATAATAAAACTGATCTTATATTAACAGTGAGAGTAATTCTATATAAATCTTGTAAAAAGAAAAATCTTCAATATAATCCAACGTGATTCCGATGGGAATAAAATATTATAATGAACAGAACGTGATTTTGTATAATCATTATACCTAGCATGTTTCATCTAAAGGTAATTTTATTATTAACTTTACATATTATAAAATTAAATCAAATTCTCTATTTTCTTTTTGAAATTAATTTAAGTTTTTGTAAGTACAAAGACAACTAATAATTATTTTAGTACATACTTTTTGCGAAACGGCTCTGAAGGATTTTAAGTTAGTGATTATTTAAGAGTTCTTCAAATTATATTGCTTAGCAATTTCGTTTGATAGTACAAAATAAATTTGCTAAACATGTGCTGTATGCAGTATCATAACTTGGTCACATCGAGCGTTAAATACATATGTATATTAGACTTGTCAATTATAATAGCAATTGTCTTGTGTGTCTTTATCTTACACCACGATAAATCAGGACAAGACAAAAATATAAATCAACAACAGGTGTCCGTTTCGCCAAAAAGCGATGTTTTTATGGCTATCTAGAGACTGAAAAAGTTAAGAGATGGCGGCCGTGACGTACAACATTAATAATAAAATTATCTTAATATTTCAATTTTAAATTTTAATTGAATAAGTAATCTATCAATATTACAAAAAAAAAATCTTATAAATAGGTGCATATTTCCCAGAAGAAATCCAAGCAAGGACAATTTGTGGGATAAATGATTTACTGTAAAAAATAGAGGAATAGCCTTAGCAGTAGAAGGAATTGAAAGAAATAGATTGTCTTCAGTACAGGCGATGCCTATGGGAATTCAACAGGATGAAACAGAACTGTTTCGTATGTATAAAACACAATAAAGATGTATGAATATCTTTGCGAAGGTGAATTAGGAATCACATGAGATTTTCAGGAAAGGTGACACAATCTTATTACTGTGGATCAAATATGAAACATGTATATAAATTTTGGATGCGCTTTGGTTTATTGAATTTCTTTGTTATAATGTCAAGGTAACTTTCAGTGTATAACTGGTAAATTTATTATTATTTACGGTAAAGGAGAAAGGGTTTTATGTGTGTAGAATGTATGTTGGTTACGAACGAACTTAAACACAACTAGACTGATTTCGAATATTCTTTCGTTATTTGAATGTTACATTGTTCCTACTTAACATAAGCTTTTTATGGCTATATACAACTATACATACCATTTTAAAAACTTCCATTATTCCGTGCAAACTCGAAAAGGATTGCTCGTACCTGGTAGGTATAGTAGATTATTACACCATTTTTGTAGCTATAGAAAGTAAATTATTATTAATGAACCGATACACATTATTTGACTTTGTTACCTTTGTCAACAATATTTGTCAATTATATGTATAACTTAATCTCTAATATCACGTTAATCAGCAGAGAAGATGATGCGCAAGACTAATTTTAGAATGACTCGCTCTGATCTTATTGGATTCATTGCCGATCCGAAGTACCTACTCAAGAAGGTTTATCCAGTCAGTTACTCCTAATAGAACCCTATTAGCCTTCGTCGACTTTGGTTTGTCCAAGTAGTACCTCTTAGTCTGTCAAAGATAATTATAGAACAAGTATGAAAAAATAGGGAAATTTTCCGTAAAAAAGTTGGTCGCTCCTTTAGACTTTGTCACAGTATACTATTTATGATAATAACTCTGTAGTGTTTGATTAGCACCAGTTGATTCTAAAAGTTTCTAAGACTGTTAGTAAATAAATTATTCTTAACGTTGAATAATAATTGCCTACAAGTTACGATCGTATAACGTGACAATAGCTATGCACTTCACATTGATGACGTCAAATCTGTAGTGCAGTACGCCGTAAAGAACAAACGTCATTAGTAGTAGCAAAGAATTATAAAAAAAAGTAATTAATCATTATGCACTTTGTGTATGCTTATGTTTATTTTGTCTACGAAATCGGCATTGATAGTCATAAAATTATATTGAAATATTTTAATACTTTCTATAATTTAATTTGTTGCTCCTTGCTGTGCACAAATGTACCCAAAATGTTCGGAGGTATTTCCGGCAAACTTAAAAACATGTTAAAATTACTTGAAGTTGCCAATATTATTTAATATTGCACTGGAATAAGAAGAGGACTGCAGGAATGTCATCGCATTCCGAGCTATATGTATAAAAATTTAATGAAAATTTCCTAGTAATTCCATTATGCAGTTTCCGTGTTGTGGTTTCCCTGATCCAGACGTAATCGTGTAAAAATGATTTATACGTTCAGAAAATGCGACTATTATTTTTGAATTAAAAAAAAACTAGTGTCTCTTTAAAGATTAAACTATGTCAGTTTTATTTGTAAAATTACATAAATTAAAGTAAAAATAAATTCAAGTTCGAAGTTGTGGTCCAAGTAATGTATTATATATAAGTATTATACAACTTACCATCACCATCATAAAATATGCACTATCGTAAATTTAAATTCCCTAAGATTATATTATACCACTTCCCTAAGATTGTATTATACCACTTTGATGTGATTGATATCGTTTTCATTATATTAAACTATGAATTAAGTTACGGGTATAGAGACTGACAGACAGATGGACAAGTGGACATGTGGAAACTATAAGCGTCAATTGATTAAGGAACCCCAATTAACTTTACAAAACAATGTTTTCTGAGATAATTATACATAAGTACTCTTTATTTTACTATCCGACTTCAAACAAGGACGAGGTTTTCTTTTTTTATGTATCTTACCCAATAACGCAAAGATGGCTAAACCGACTTTGACAACTCTTTTTTTATTAGAGAGGATTATATATTACAGATAATCCCATTCTCAAGAGATCAGGATTTGATGAGGGGATTCTGGAGAAATCGAGGGAAATTCTTTTTTTGATCTTTTCATTATTTAGGGACTTTTATACTTATCCTATCCATTAAATAACTACATTGTTAAAAGCATACACTGTTTTTGCACTTTTTTGGTCTGGTCTAGACAACATATCATGAAAAGCTCCTACATCTGTTATTTTTATATTATGTTCTGTTGTTACCTTCTTACGTAATAACTTATACCGGTCTCATTACATCAACACGTGGGTGAATATCTTTGGGAGGGAAATGCTTTTTATTTTTTTAAGTTATATATCTATAATATTTATTGAATGCCCAACATTTTTTACCCGGAAGTTCATGTGAAAGTTTTATCATAATCAGGTAAGTGGTTTTCCGAGAGAATGATTGACAGAATTTGTTCATTATTTGAAACGCTAGGATGGAAATGTGCTACGAATTCGTGAATGGAAATGGACATTTGATATTTACGAGTATATACGATGCTCTTGACTCCGTTCGCGTAATTTGATTAGGGGGATACATTTATTCTGTATCCTCGGAAAATCTTGTTTCCCGAATAAAATTTATAATGAACCAAAATCTAATAGTGACTTGATTAAGAAGGAATATAAAATATTTAGTAAATACAAACTTTATTTTTTGTTTTTCTACCTTTATAGGTTTGAGGCATTTTTAGGTAATAAGACCTGGAAGTTTTTGTTTTATTCAAGGTGTTGTGGATTGATCTAAATTTTTTTTTCAATAGATCCAATAATTAATATATTTTGCTGGGTCTGTTTAATATGTAACACAGAACTGAGATGTACTACGAGTATGTTTGACGTCACACGCGTAAGTGACATTTTGCTAAGCACTCTCTTTTTTTGTTTGACTTCTAACAAAATAGTACGAATGTGCCTATCTAATTCTAATTGTTTTACCCTTTCTAAGATATATCATATATTCATGATTTTCGGTTCTGATCGAGTTCAATATGAAATCTTAGCATTACGCTTTAAAATAAATAAATACTCAGCAGAAAAATGTGTATTCAATGACCCATTTCCATATAAGTTAAAAAAATAGGTATGTTATTAATAAAAATATAGAGGATCTGAAATAGGAACCCGAATCAAAACGTGAAAGAAGACAAGGTACGTAAATCTTTTTATATTCGAAATCAACATCCTTTGAATAATAAAACAGATAGAAATCGAATTTCCATGGAATTTCCTACCAATCTCTTATCTCTATTAACATAAGATAACAGGTGTGCACATAGGAAATACTTCAAGTAGGTTAGCAGTGCTACCATTGTTTTGTATGTTTAATTGGAATAATAATACGAAAAAAAAACATAAATATACGCATCATCTCTAAATCTAGCAATTTGTCAGATCGCTTGAAAATAATGACAGAAAATCAGCATGAATATTTTATTATAATTCAAATAATCCACCTACATAAAACTAAATTTTCATTTCGAACAAAAAATACAGACTAACACTTAAGGTTGATTTTTTTAATATTACCTAACTATAACTAAGCGATACTGAATACGTTAAATACAAAAATTAAAACATCCAAATAGCTATACGATGTTTCTACCCATAAGTAATTTTCCTATACTAGTTTTCCAATTTCACCTATGCGTTTTCCTTATTCGTTACGTCCGCGTCCTCGTCAAATATCAGTATATGTATAAGTATAGTATACGTAATAATATTTACTTATCAATACGCCAAAAAAAAAAAAAAATACGCAAATAAAATCTTACTTAAGTGCTTCAGAGATCAACACAAATCATTCATAGATAGTGTTAACGCAACTGACTGAAACGCCAATGGTTGCGGGTTCGATCGCTACATGTAACAGATATCTGTATTGGCTATATGATGTCGTGGTCTGGGTGTTTGGGAACTTTTGTGTGTTTCCAGACCCCCGATACAAGATCCAATGATATTACTGGGCACCGTTGAGTGTGAAGCAATGCCTCTCCCATGTACCAATCCGTCACAGCTGGTGAAGCTCATCTCGGGAGGGGAGTATGGGAACCCTCACCGTACCTTTGTGATAAAAAGGATTCGCCAACTAACTATAGGACGTGATGTAAAATCGTAAAAGGACCGGCTCGAGGAAGACACTTGACTCTCGCAGAATCGGTGTGAAGTAGCCAATACACCGGAGAGCCGAAAGCCCTTTAATTACATCATAGCTTTATTAAGCTGATTGTCATTTCCCAATATATACATAATACATCGGCTTTTTTACTTTAAGAAAATTATTAACAATATAGCATGGATTGTAAAAAATCCATATAAAACGTCTGGGAAAATACTAGAAGTAGTGTCATTGTCACACTGGCTTTGTTTACTTTCAGTGAATTACTTTAGAGCTTACTCACATTAATCTTTGTAGCCTTAGACACTATCATTGTGAGTTAGTTTTGCTACGTGTTTACAAAATAAAATTAGAAAAACATATCAAGGTATATCAATCTTCATTTGTTTTTATTAATAATTTTTTGTGCTAAAATAAAATACGAATAGCGTTACGTAGTATTAATAAAAATACCGCGGAAACCCATAAACACTATTCGTATGATAGTCGAAAGCGATTTCTTCGATATAAATAAAATCATCTTAAAATTTATTGTTATACACAGGTAAATTTATCTCATTCAATGTATTTCAACAGGCTACAACAAAACAACATTTGGTGTTACGTCGGACGCCAGTCTTTTACGAGGATCGAACCCGACGCGACGTGTTGTCGGTACAGTGAAAATTTTACGAAAATAAATTATCGTGTAAAAAAAATAATAAAATCTATAATAAAAACTGAATGAATCTCTGCTATTGATCAATGTGTTGGATTTAATCTTGATGACGTAAAGTGAAGTTTTGTTCTTAAAAGAAAACTTTTAAAATAATGTAATGTACGAATCTTGTTTTATTTACATAAATAATTTATAATTAAATGAAAATTGATGTCGTTCATTTTCGTTAATTTAATGTATTTTTGCGGTTAACATAGTTCGTAATAAAATTGGAGCCCCTTTAAAACTTATGTAACTGGTATAATTCTAAAAACTAAGCGAATAATTTTTAACGTATAAGCTTCGATTTAAAATGATTACCTATCAAGAAAAAACAAAACCTTGATATAAAACGAATTTTGTTGATACGAATGGCGAAACGATAATCCGGCAGAGTAATTAAAATCTTTAGAAAAAAGGATGTGTTTTCCTCAATTAAACGGCTTGATTTGCTCAACGGAACCTTAAAAAGATTTATTACACTTCTTTAAATCGAACTTAAAATGCCAACATGAAGTAAGTCAATAAGTACAAAAAAAAGAAAAATTACTTGAAAGTTAAAAAACACTATTCCCAATTTATAAATTGGATTAATAACTCATACCTAATTATACTGGTCGGTTCATGCCGATGATCGCTAT
>DVRM01000203.1:0-11684 GCA_018232405.1 Junonia genoveva | reverse complement strand
GGCGACAATGACCATTTGCCATCAGGTGGAATTGTCTGCTCGTTTGCCTCCTTTTCTTTTCATAAAAAAAAAAAAAAAATTCTAATTCTAATGGTGAAAAGAAATTTTGAAATCGGTCCAACAGTTTTTAAGTTAAGAATATTTGTAATACATAGTAAAGTTTAGACAATACTTCATTCAATGAAACTGTCTATTGATAAGGTCATCGTTGCCTGCCGAAGCCAGACAACTCAAAGGCAGAATTTGTCATAAAGGCAGAAAGAGTGTCATATTATTTGAAATGTAGGTGGCACTTTTATTTGTAAAATTTCTTATGCAAAAAAACACATCCAGTTTGTATTTGAAGGAATCCGTTGTTTTGATTGAAATGTGCGATAAAACACGGTTGTACGGTACATGGTGCTCATTTACAGCATGAAAGTGAAATTAGCAAGCCGGCCGAATTCGGCCCACCACGCCTCGCTCGCTAATTATTCTCTGTTGTAAAACGCTTTTAAGTAGACTACACAACAGGTGTACTTATTAAATAGCTGTATGATTGAATACGAAAATAAAATATGAAGAGCATTAGTCTCATTAGTCTTCTATTTACTCGTGTTCATTGTTAAATTTTAAAGCCAATATAATTTTAAAATATAAAACAGAATAGGAGTGAATGAAGCTTTGTCTTGAATCTAGCTAATACAGAGAGTATAGATAAAAACAATAGGTACTAAAATTTAGAAGATAATGCTAGTTTTGCCCGGAAGCGGTTTACCTGTTTAAATGATTTTTAATGTGATCTTGAACTTATAACGTAATCTTATGTCGCAATCTCAAATCCATTGTAATTTTATGTCCCAACAATTGAACGATATTTTAAAATTACTAAATTTGTTTAAGCGTTTAATTACTTTAATTATATTTTTTATAGTTTGTATCTTTAAATTATAATTATTTAATTTAATTAACTCTGTCTTATTTTGATAAATTCCAGAAGAAGTCTAAAGTTATTCAAGTAGGTAGGTATATTTTTGCCACATATTATTTAGGTTAAACGGTTTAATGGTTAGGTTAGGTTACTTCAGTCTTTTAATGTTTATAATATTTTTTGTAAATTTACTGGAATTATCTATTTTATATACATGACTTAGGTATTTTCTTACGACATAGAAAATGCTCTGATTTTGCGCATTTGATGTACACGGTCCACAACATCCGGTCCTTTTGCAGCGCCTCGAGCGCTTACATTAATGCGAACTAAAGACTCGTTGTCTAATATATCATTTGTAGACAGCCTTTAAGCGTTTAAGGTGATGAATTATTACAGAAGTTAATGTATCTCTACATATAAGTAAATTGAAATGCCTGTCTGCTTTTGAAACAATTGCCGTTTCTAAGTAATCGTTTTTATATAACGTTATTATTTGAATTATCTCTTTATATTATTTTTTTTTTTCAGGTTCATATTTACACTAAAATCGGAGAACATAACATTTTAAGAACACTACAGATGGTATGTTTTCTTCAAAGAAAGCCTACGATCACGAGTTTAGGTGTGAAATGGTGTAATTTAAAATTACGTGAATCTCTGATTCGAGCACTTTGCTCATTCGACGCCCTAAAATTCACCGTTAAGTAAATAATTCAAATACGAAATCGTGATTATGAAAATTATCAAAATGATCGAGATGATTCGGTACTTTGGAAAGTGTGGGCAACTTTCATTAAATAGTTAAAAAAATGAACAATATACATTCCTCTGACCCGAAATCTACTTTCTACCAATATAGATAAGAATTAAGGCAATCCAAATAGCGAGTACAATCGAATAGAATTATTAAGATTGGCGTAAGTGGGACGACGCAGCGAGGTATTCGGAAAGCTATATAAAACAGATGCCTATGCTCTATTGATCGCGGCTATATAATTTTGTAACAAAACCGTTGTGCTGGGTTAGAAAATGTTAAAAAAATTACTATGGTATCATTTAAAAATTGCAAACTTTAGTTGTAACGGTGTGGGAGCAATGTATTTTCTTGTCATACTTGTGTCTTCTCGAGCATGTAGATCACGTATCAAGTGATTTTTCAGGTTTCATTTCATTTCTCGGATTATGAATTTTAAAAGGTTTATAGTATTTTCTAAAGCATCCGAAAGCAATTTCTTTTCAAAAATTAAATTAAAAGTTATTGACGTTAATTCGTATTATATAAAGCCAACAAATTCAAAATCGATTTGTAATATCGTTATAACGAACAGCAACAACATCGTTAGTCTAAATGTTGAGAGTAAAAAGAAATATTGAAAGACCTCAGTCATTACAACACTTTAATTCAAACAAGATTCCTAACTCGTATTTGAAAGCAAACATTCAATTCAGTTATAGTGTTTAATTTAACCTTATGGTCCGAACGGCGCTGCTAACTTAAGGTGCTAACCTACATTTCTTATCAACTACTGTTGTAATATTTGTTGACACATAGTGTTTTATACCATTCTCAAACTATTATATACGCAGCTAAAACATACGGAAAAATTTACGTAATAACAAAAAATTATTATGCATGTTGCCTATACTTTTTAAGTCTCTTCCAATTTGTACCCGATTTGCCGAGCGCATTTCAAAAGCAAAATGAAAAACAAAGACTCGATACATCTGTAATTCTGTAACTATGTCGAAACATCGACACAAATGTTTTTGCAATGCCTTAGAATTTGGCCTTAGTCGGTTTTAATGCCCGTCAGTTTTTCTGTCGCTTTTTTTTTTTGTAAAGATGTCTAGTGTTTATGAAAACAGTGTAGTAAAAACAGTGTAGCAAACAGTACTATCTGTTTGTTAACAAGACACGCCCATAGTTCAGAGGCTTTCAAAACAATTGGTTCAGGTGTATATCGTTTAAGAGTAGGTGCAATAAAAATGAAACGTTCTCACGACACCGCGGTAGTTCTATTGAGGTATAAATTTAACTTCAACTCAATCGGTCACGGTTGTTGTGTGTTTTGCGACGCTGGACGTACGTTTCGTTTTGTATACACAGTTCAATAGACATCAATAATGTATAATTTCAGAGCTATTAAAGTAATGTGTACGAAATTGCTGCTTGTGTTTTGATTGTTATTGAGTTTTTTGAATGCCTTAATGGTTAGCTGTGGACTATCCTCAATAGTTCAATGATGTACACAGTCCGATGCGATGTGAAAGTCGTATTTACTTTTTAGTTTGACGTTTTAATTGGAAAAATATGAAAATCAGTTTTGATCAGTATTCTTTAATATAAATATATTTTTATTCAATCCATCACTCATTCTATTCATGTTAAGTTTTTATTACATGTTAAAGATTAATGATAATAATTGCAGTCGCTTAACTTTATAACACGAAAGTATTCGGACCGATTAGATGAAAGTGATGACCGACAGCTGTAGATACTTCACCTATCATAATATTTATAAATGTTTTCTATACGAAAGGGCGTCAATCCATGTAATCCTACCTTACCGTTTATATTGTAGGAAGTATTATGCTATTCTATTCCTGTTTCCATTTGATAGTTCAGAGAAGGGTTTTGAAAGATTTATTTCTTGACATGTTTTATAGTAGTCGAGCTGTTAACGCGAAAGAAAGTTTTATTGATGTTTCACTGTTCACATGTGATTTAACATTTGTGTACGCTTTTATTTAGTTTAAAATAAAAAGAGTTGCTAAGTGGGAATAGGATAAGATTGTTTTATTAGTCTGCGTTACTATAGAGTTTAGTTTATTTATTTCTTTTATGAATGTAACTAATTACAAACAACTACTAATTGTTATTGAGTAAAACGATGTTATGTAGATTATAATCTTAGGTGTTTTGCATTTGTAACATTACTAGATACTGATTGTTAACCAAATAGTGAATTAGGAGTAAAGTGATTACATCCTAAATATTTAAGGGAATTTATTGCCAATAATTGTTAACAGCATTTGCATCTGTGTCATAGATCTTTGCAGAATTCCGCTCCAAATTGCGCCACGGACGTTTAAGGCTGAATTATTGAATCGCATAAAAATACGCCACTGCAGTGGTTCGAACGCGTAGTGTAATTGAAATAAAATTAAAAAATACCTACATTTTACTTTGAGTTTGAATTCATTTACTTATTTCTATATAAATATAATTTATTTTGTTTTGAAATCGTATTTTCTAAGATATTTGTGAAAACCACCAGTATATAATTTTATTATAATTTAAAACTTTTTAACTTTTAAAAGTTTGAGGCGTGATCGTGAATCACTATCTTAGTACACAGGTACTATGGGCAACATAACTAAATATTTACTTCAAAATGGAAGCCACATTATAGTGTTTTTTTAATTCGTTTTATGAGGTTCATCATTAAGTTTAGTTTTATGGAGCTGTGGCGCCGTTGAATCATTTTAATGCACCACAGAGTATTTCAATGTTTGTTGTTTATTTATTACATCACATAAATATGTTATCTAATGTATCGAAAGGTACGTTTTACGAAAAAAATAGTAACCGAATGATTTAGTTATTTTTTAAGTTAACTTTAGTAGAATAGATTTTCCAATAGTTATTAATTTTCGATTATTATTTGACATTTACTTCTCAATTTGATTAAGAAATGCAATTAAAATAGAAAAGAAAGATAATAAAACTGACACAATAAATACGTAACCAATTATTTAGCGATTAAATCACAGCCATACATATTTATAGTCTAGTGTTACATAAATTCTACAGCATGCATTTTATTGGCGAGTTCGAAGCCAAGACCATTTAACGACTAGCACAGTTCTCTATTACCAAATTCCTTTAATAGTAAGCTCGGTATAAATTGCGACTGGTATCGTTTTTGTTTATTGTCGGCTAGATTGCACAAACTTGTCTGTTCGGTGCGATAGGAATTCCTTCGCAGAAACAGACAGAAAAAACATTCATTAGAGTGTTAATACTCGGAGAAGGCTTTTACATTAATATAGCATTAAATCGTGACTTCGTTTGATCGAAACGCTTCATTTTAAATAATGACGCACCCAATGTTCTTGTCTGGGTTTTTAATCACCAATCCGTCTAAATATATAGATTTGTCGTGAAAGCGTATCAAATATTTACATTTAGAATTCACTTTCTTATTTTTGATATTAGTATAAAATGTAGATTGAATATTTTAGCTATGATACTGATACAGTTTCCGTCGGTTCCCACAGTCGTGACTTGCGAAATATGACTCGTTACGTCAAAGTGCAAAGCGTGACTCCAGGTGTCTGAAATATGATTGAGCGTTTTGGGTCTGTCACTTTGAATTTATGAAAAAATGTGTGAATATTGTTGGGATCCTTAGACGGGTGGGACGTTATGATACGTTACGGGACATTAACAAATGATACTTCGATTTTTTTGTCATTTTTAGGTCAAAATACTTTTATATTTTATCTTATCACGGACTTTAGAATATTAATGTGTGACAAAAATTCCATCTTAATGTCTTGAATTGAATTTTGAAAATGTTGTTTTTTAATACATTAAATTAAATTATATGTATTTATATATTTAATTTTATTAGTTTAAATATATTTTTATAGAGTATTATTATAATTTTTTATAGATAACTAAAAAAAGCATGTATGTAACATTTAATGATGAGTCAGATGAGCAGTAAGTACGCGATGAAATTTTTTGTTGATTTTATTAATAAATTGATTTCGAAAGATCCGCAGTTCAAAAATGTATTACAATTTACCCGTCTATCAATCGACACTTCTCGATAAACTAATTTTAAGATTAACGCGATCTAAAACTGAGAAGACTGTTTCAATCTAAATAATGTCTATGTAAAGTATATTTATAAACTTGAGAGCAATTTATATTATTTGCGTAACTACGGAACTCTACCATCTCCGTGGCCTGACGTCTACTTGTCCCTAATTGTAAAATAACCGAAGCAGCAACCAGCGTTGACTTTACTGCGTTCTATCTATGAACCTAAATATTATATCTCTTTTTATATGTATTTATAAATTTGTATATTCAATTAGAATACTTTATTTTTGTTAATCATCAAAAAAGAGCAAAGCTTCATAAACATATCTTTTGCGATTAGGTTTTTATCTTCAACACACAACAGTGTTATATGGCACAAAATACATACCTACCTAATAAAGTTGTTGAGTAAATTGTGAGTCATATTATTTCCGACGTGGAAAATTGTAATTTCTTAATCACATACAGGTTCTCAAAATATCTATCAGAAAGCAAGCCATTCATTTCACTATCATTTTTTGTGGATTAAAACATAAAACATGACTGTTTTCCCGTGTTTGTCTTTTAACTTGTGTATAATATTTTATAACTTATTCAGTAATTCAAAGAAATCTTTGCTACCGGTAGAGAAGGCTGGATTAACACGATGTTTGTTTATCTATGCTAATATTATAGGGGAAAGTTTGCAAGTCTGTCTGCTCGTGATAGTACGAACAGGTATTTTAAAATAAGTAAATTGTAAACACAAATATTTGGATGTCTTTTGATTTTGAAACTTGAGTAACGATTGCTCATATGGAATTACAATAATAAATGTAGATACACCTTCTTGGTTTAATTTCTATAATAATATTATTATTTATCAGGCTTTAAAATGATTTTATAGTTAATTTATTATTTAGTTTCATTGCGTATTGAAACACTCAAGAAAATGAGAAAGCGCAACATAACAATTTCTAAGAACGTTTAAAATTAAGTTTATTGATAGTGGTTAATAGCTAGCTACTCATGTTTATTTTCATCACTTACTCGTAGCCATTCAATGTACAGCGGTGATGAATATAACTAATGATTACATTTTTCAGTTAAAAATAATAAAAATCTATCAAAAATTTATTCTAATTTCCAATCGTAATTCCGATTCTATGACGAATGTCGCCGGTAATGTACTGGCGGTCGCCTTGGAAGCGATTAATTTCGATTTCACTAACGAAATTCTTCGATCGATTCGCGGCTTTCTTTCAGAGAATGAGCTATTGATAACCGGTTCTATAATTTGCCGGTTTTTTATATTTTGTGTTCTTGTGATAATGTTTTTATAATCTTTATAAGATTTGCGGATATTCAACAAGACTCGCCGTTTCACTCATGTTTGTGTAGATGTTTTTATGGTCACTGTTCTGCACCAATGGGCTGTAACATGTATGTATAATAGTATATCCTTCCTCAATAAAAGCAAAATAAGTATTTTAAATAATATTATTCGATCTTGAGATTAGCTTTATATACACACAGCTATAATAATAAATAATTGCCTTAGGTACGCAATATGTACCTAATTGCATTTAAGCTTATTAAAATTATAACTGCAATAGTTTGTGAGTGAGAGACAATATTACAATTGTCTTTTTTAATTGCATTGTCGATATTATAAGAAATAATCGGCTTCAGAATTATAATGAATACGATCAGCCATTAGTGTTATTGCTTTGCCTCAGGTCTGGCTTTGATTTACCGGCGGTTATATTACATCGATACTTAATCAATTTACCACACTGAGTTAAACTAGTGTTTGAGGTAGGAGTATAAACTTACAGACATGTAGAAGAATTTTAGAACTATCTATATTATGTATGACTGTATGTTGAGTAATATCTAAAATGCTATCAAGTAGCATTAAGGCTCAGGAAATATCACACTAAGACAGAAAAAAAAGAAAACAGCGTCAAGTAGTTAATGAAAATGCGTTTTGCCGATAAATGAGACAGCTGAAAGCATAATTGCCTGCTTCGCTACCTGCAAAGCTGAAAGCCATTTTTACATCCTAGTCTTCTTCATCCTCTGTATCCATTGTTTTTTTAAACTTTACTATTGTATGACTCTAGTTTTGTTACCGTTTATTAAGGAAGGTATTATTATACATAACATTCAGTACATTAATATAAATACCGTATATAATCACAAGAGATAGCTACAATAATTAAATATGATTTTAAAGTAACTCTCAGCGGTGGTCGTACCACATCTTTCGTGGTGTTTGTACTTTAAGAGGCGTGCCATGATCTAATATGCCCTCGATACGCTCTTGTGCATAAACTGTAAAATCGAGACGATGGCGATTGTTTCTACTTTATAATATGATACGGTCATTGTTTCTATCCCCTTATATAGACTTTTGTTGTTCGGTCTTCGCTTTACTTTTACATATAACCAACTATTTATTGTCTTCCACAGTTCCGATTATTTCTTAAGAGAATTTACAGTATCTATTAGGTATTATGCAAAGGGCAAAACGTTCTCATAATCTTTAGAATTTACTACAATAACTCAGATTTCATATTATTTATTGTGTTATGAAAGCTTAGTTCGTATCTATTCAAACACATTTATCAACTGACGATTCTAAAATATTGGAATTAATATCTTACGCTTATTGTTAGATTGATATTTGTGTATATGTATTGATATTTGTTATTTGAAGTTTATTGTAAATAAGTGGTTTAGTAATGGTTTATAGCCTTTTAATATTCTCTGCTACAATTCGAGTAAAACAGCTGTCTCGACAATTAATTTTTCTTATGCAGTCGTGTCGTCGGATGCAAACATCACGTCGGGCGTCGTATCGTCTCATCTGCCAATAAGGTTTAAGAAATTAATGAAGAATAACTTCGCTTTCAAGAATTATTTATTATTGAAAGTGAAGTTATTATGTATCGTATAGTTAGCATTAGGAAACGTGAACTTTAGTGACGGTAACAGTCATGATCGTAATGAACGGCGAGGCGACAGGTCGGCTGCAGCCGCTGCAACGATGAAAGTGCAACTTGTGCTAAAAGGTTATTTGGTCAAGCTATTGATGCAGTCGCTAGGAAATACCTAGCAATGGGAGATTGCATTGTTTGTTTATTACTGCGATAAAGGGCATAGGTGTGTTATGAACTTATGGAGTTAAAAGCGTTTTATGTTTGGAGGAAGTTTTCTAATGATCTTTGCGCTTCAGGCTTAGTATTCTCCTAGTCGTTGAGGCGCAACGCGATAAATTTTACATTGATGTTCATGTTATTTAAATTTAGTATAGTTTGTAAATAATTAAAATGCTTACATGTAAATTACTAAAACAACAATTATTGCAAAATGGTTCGCAAAAGCCATTCATGAAAATTCATGTCTTGAAATCTAGGTCAATGTTATGCTTAGGTTAGAGTGTATGCAATCGTTATAACAATGCACATATACAAGAAATCTTTGCCGACGACTTCAAAGCAAGACTAATTATATTGATTACATCATTAAGAGTACCTATGTAGGAAGTCTATTAAGAGTCTTAATTTGATGGCTTATGATTGAGTTACCGTTTTACTGTTCTAGACTGAATCGATAAGTTAATGAGTTCATTAGAACCTGGGAATCGTAAATTGGTCATAAAAATATAAACGTCATGCTTAGACAGAAGCTATTGTAAGCTTCTTGGGTAATAAAGAAGAAACTATACATCCTTATGTTTTCTATACAACACAGTAATTGACATTAAAATTAAATGTACACATACATGTATGTAGATGTGGGAATTAAACATGTAAAACAATTAGGTTTATTATTAACACTTAACAAATTCTATAACCAAATAATTTATTTGCATTTTTAAAAGTCGCGTTGAAACAAAATAATTACTCAAAAATATTGCTCCATACATCGTCATGACCCATTTTAACAGTAAATATGGTGTTGTGTTGCTCGTAGTGGGTTTCGTTACATTTGTTACGGGTGTTAATAAATGATAATGCTAGTTAAGTTACATTTACAAGGTTTCCCGAAACACCCGACACGGTAATAATATAAATAGGTGGACGCGATTTATATTTAACATGTGTGTATTTCTTAAGGCTTTTCTCCTATTCTGTTCTGCTTTGTTTTGTGCCATAACCCAAAATCGTAAATAAAATAAACCTTACGTTACGTTTTCGCGATTAATGGTAACACACGAAGAACAGCCTTCTTTTTTTTACTATTTAATTGATAATATTCGATTCTTATTTTTTGTGATATAAAAACATATTGCATTTTTGTCATAGCGTTTGTAGTTATACAGTTTAATAAAAATATTAAATCCATATTCATCTCAGTTGTACAATAATGATGTGTGGCAAGTTGTTAAAGTAGCTCGGCAATGAGCTGACCTTCGCATTGCAGATTGAAGTAGGTATGCAATATTACCTATAACGTGCACTTAATTGATTTCTCGGAACATTATTATTATGTGTTTTTACCTACAATACTATGTCGATGTTACTAAATATGTTTTGCTAACATTTCGTTGCCTTTTTTAGTTAGTAATTGAGATTAAAAAATATAGACTTGTCTATCCAAGGCTTAATGTTCACATTGATTCGCTTTCTTTTCTACGTGAAAGCCTTTGAAAACTTGTTGCGGTAAAAACAATAGCTGAATGAAAGTATTTATTATATGTAGACATAAAAATTCCCATCCGAAATAAGCAAAAAATATATGAAAAATTCCGCTACGCATTATTTAACTTCGACGTGATATCTTTTGTTTTATTTGTAAAGTTTAGTAATTAATATTAGAAAGTAAGACAGGAAACATTTGTTACATTAGTAGCCAGAAGCCTTTTAATTATTCTATTGCCATTGAATAATATCGTCTACCGTTTTAGTTAAACAACATCTTAATTTTATATGTATAAGTATTATCTCATTCATTAATTCTAATTGTTCGCTTTTATTAAGCAATACTTTCAGCCATTTATTTTAAATATTTTAAGGACTTAGTTTGTATCTACCAAATTGGATCTACCAAACTATGCAAACGTGAATCATATCTATTGTAAACTTGAATTTCATAGTATAATCTGTTTGCTCGTGCAATTTTGCTCCTCCATGCACACGAATTTTGGCATAATTTTTATATGTAAATTTTATTTTTACGAGCACCTTTAAAAATTTAAGTCGGATAAGTGTATCTTCTCTTCTTGAGATATCACATTCATTAGTCGTCAACTTCAAATAATAATATCGACGGTTGAAAGGCTATTTGATATAAGCGCCATTTTTTTGACATGTATATTTTTATACATATTTGGAATTAGCAAATTGTTCTATATCCAAATATGTATAAAAATATATATCTCAAAAAAATGGCGCTTAGATCAAATAGCCTTTCAACTGTCGATATAGATTTAGTACAATAGATATTAAAAACATAATCTCTGAGGTTGTACTAGTGACAAGGTTCATACAAAAGACCTTGAGTATAGAGCGCCTTATGAGGTAACTCAGATGCAACCTCCGACGGATTAGGTAATCAATGTAACTGATCAATGTTGGCGGTTTTATCGCACAATTCTATAAATGATTCGAAAGATTTATTTGTAGCTAATGTACTGTTATTAGTAGTTGCCTTTAATGTTAGACGTAATAGAGATATCGGATAAGCTTTTTTGTAAAAATATTTAATAAGCGGACATTATATGACCATGATTAGTCTTACGATTTATAACATAAAAATACAGTTTCAACAAAATTATTTACCTTATATGAATTATTTTACAAACAAATAATTTTAATGGCATTGCGTAATAGTAATGGTCGCTACATTTTTTCAGCGTTATATTTCATGAACTTTTGTGTGACTATATCTCATTCATGTCACAATTGCTTTAAACTCCATTATCATATTACAGTCATAATTTATAACGTT
>DVRM01000202.1:0-11687 GCA_018232405.1 Junonia genoveva | reverse complement strand
ACTGGTTCGAAGTGTTTCTGAATAGGAATAATATATGTAGTTCCAATTAGTACACATGATCCGCATTGACCCTGTATGTATAGTTTCTGCGCCCTCTCAAAAACTGTGCCCTAATCGGACTTTTGATACAATATTTGCACTAATCCAGGTGGTTTATTTCTTTCATCTTGTGGTTCAAAAATTAATATTGATAATTAACGTGACCAACAGAATATTTAAAGCAGCATACTCAATGTCAATGACAATGTCTTATACAAATTATGTTCAAAAGAAAACAAAAGAATTCCTTACCGAACAATAAGTTTCATAGATTCTTGTGATACTCAAAAATCTGAACTCAAAAATCACAAATTATAACAAGCCGCTATTACTTGACTACAAAATAATGTTCAACACAACTCACCGTACTAGGAGCATCTATAGCCGCTCCGGCATCTAGCAGCAAGCATGCGATGTCGAGGAAGCCGCCCTGCGCCGCGAAGAATAGCGCGGTCGTTCCTGTCTGCCGACATTATGATACTATTTACTACTTATTGTGATGTTGTAGGAAAACGTGACTTGTGTTCGTTGGTATAGGATGTTTGTCTAAAAGACAAACTTTTTAATATGTAGGCAAAATTCGAAGGTATTTTGCCTACATTTCAAATGAAGAATTAAGTAATCACTTTTGATACTACGGTACTTCATTTCCATTTTAGGTACGGTACTTCAGTTCAGATTTAAAAAAAGTGAATTTTTAATAATACATAATAATCAAATAACATTACGAAACACTGATTAAATAGATTTTTGAATATCCACTAAAAAACCTAAACCTTGCAGAACATTACAGGTGCTGAAACGTTAATCAAAGTTGTAAGTTAATTTAGCTAGCTCTTTATTTTAGTTTGTCTGCAGAAGTAGAGCAAACAAGTCTGTTTGCTAAAAGACAGTAATGAACTGCAACATTCTTACATAAGTACAGTTAAAATATTCAGCTTATACATAATGTATATGGACATGTTCCATTTAAGAGAAGACTGAAATCGGAGCGCAAGAACTGACCCAATTTTAAAATTAAACACGGTACCATTTTAATAAGAGCTAAAATTCTTTGACTGGCGAAAAAGAAAAGTCACAATTCTTGAACGGTGTATGAAAGCGAGTCATTCATATCAAGCAGGGCTTTGAAAGGAGCTCAGCGCGCTTTCAGGCTCGAAAATACACAGGCTGCATGATTCAAGAGTTTCATTAAGATCCGAGAATAGGCTGCTCATATCTTATTGATGCCATTTCGGTGGGTGACTTTTGTGTTGAGTATAATATAGTTATTACATCGTTGTAAGGATCTGGATCAAGTGATAGTTTAAAGAGAAATAAAATAAATAGGCTCAATGATGATACAATTCATAGGATCGGGGCAGAAATCATAAGCGTAGTTTACAACGTTGAAGGCAACTTATTTCATATGCTTGTATGTAGTTTGAAATGTAAGCTGTAGCAATTATTAAAACTGGGCAGTCACGGTTAACTTCTTGGCAGATAGCCAATACAATTATCTCGGATAGAAGCAATAAAAATTTGTTTATTAGGTATGTTTGTTATACTTTGACGTCGATTTAATGATTACAAACTTTCTTGATGTAAACTTGCTCACTGGCCTTTTTTTCGTACATTGGATATCTCAGACCTCTATTTAGTCAAAAGACCTACCTTTAAGCATTGATCGTCTTACTTTAAATATTTATGCGTCTAGATGTCCTATAATCCTTTTAATTACCACAGCATTTGTGGTAAATTATGGTTTAATATGTTATAGTATTTTGGACCTACCAAGCAAATGTTCCTTTCTAATATTTCAACTGGCGACCTTTGCTTTAAATTCAAGTTTCCTATCTATCTGGGCTATCTAGGCTCGTGAATATGGTTAATACATTACCATAATGTATGCTGTACCTACACTGAAACCTTATTTGCTTTTAGTTATAGTTCGCTCTTAACATCATCAAATGTTTGAATATTGTTTTTGGAAACGTGAATGATATTCTCCAACGCATTAAGAAAATCTTCTGATATAGTTTTAACATCCTTTTTTAAAAAAAAACCGAATAGAATCACTTGCGACAAATTTATGTCGTAGCTAGAATATACGAGTAAAAATATACTAACTTTGTTTCGTGTTTTTATTTGCAGTTATAACTATAAGTTGCTATCAATCTTCCGTAATAAACGGGCTGTCTATCTTAGAAATAATTCTTGAAATCTGGTAAACAATTAGTATACAAGGTATTAACCTCAATCGCCATCACTTCAAAACATCACAGAGGATAAAGCAAATGTTAACTGATTGCTCACAGTTCTACAGCATGCGGGATCAGCGCCCTGCGCGAGTAGCTCCTTGACGCACTCCGTGTGCCCCATCGCCGCTGACAGGATCAGCGGTGTGGTGCCATCCTGGAACAATATCACAATACTGTTTTATAATCATGTTCGTACAAATTTTCATTTATATAAAAACTTATGGATAAAATAAGACTCCTTGTGTTAGACTCTTAACGTTATATTTTTGCGGTTAAAAGAAGCCCTTATCCTGCTTAAAAATTCATTTCATCTCCTTTATTTTCTTTTGTTTTTATAATATCAATATACTTCGACAGATTACATTTTTTTTACCTTGGTGATGCCTAGCTTTAATTGGTTCAGTCTAATGAGAGCGGCTTTCATATTGACTCGAGGGGATCAAGACGCTCGTAAACACCATATTTTTATGTTATATTTTTTATATTCGATTTTCTGCGTATTCTATAGCTGTGTTCCTTATCGTGAGTGAAAGAACCGGAAGTCAAACACCCTTCCCTCTTTTCTTTAGCTCTTCTCCTCGGCCCCCTTTATTACTTTTTAAGTCGACATCACAAGAAATGCGAATATTATCGCTCCCCTGTTGTTATTGATTTATACTTAACGCTACCGTTTGAGTTTTTCCTTCGCTGCAATTCTCAAATATTTTTAATTTTATAATATTATAATGCTAAATTACTTAAATCTAAAAACATCGCAAATGTGTACTAATGTAAAACAAAAACACAAGTTAAATAATAATACACATTATGTACATACAATGAATGTGATAAATTCACCGTACCTTGAAGTGGTAATGAACGTATAATTAACAATTGCTCTTAACAAATTTAAAATTTAGATCTATAAAGAAATGTTGAAACGGAAATATCTAATTAATATGAAATTGCATTGAGTACCGCTCCAGTGACCGCGAAGGCTGAAACTAACTGCATTCGCATGTAAATGATGTTTGTTCGCATCTTGTATTTATATTTGTGGACTCGCTTTGACCGTCCGTGCATGGTGTTTAAAATGTTAGTTGAGAAGGTTAATGAAAAAACTCTATTTCTGTCATGATATACATGCATGATGCATATGCATATCGTTTAAGTAAATGTAGCACTAAAAGATTTGAACTGAACATTATTTTTACTATGAAGTGTTTTTCTATTAATTTAGATAATAGTAAAGAAAACCGTACCTAAAGAGAACAGGCCTATGCCCAGCAGTGGAATATGTGCAGGCTGTTATTAAAGAAAACGCAGCAGTTTTATCAAAATGACTTAAAGACACTATTAATGAAAAGACAGTAAAACACATAACAAATATAGTAATATAAGGAGAAGTTTTACAAGCGTTTGAACCTAAAATATAAGAAAATATCCTAAGACCTAAGTGATAAAAACTTTGATTATGTCAGCGATTGCGTAGCTGAACGTTATGCGGTCGATAAATCATAGCCGGCCATAATAATTACGACCTCGGGGCCGTGTGGGACAAACAGAAGAAATAGCTATAGAGCCGTTAGAATCGATAGGTGTTTAGCAGAGATTGTTAGTGAGAAGATGGCTGAAACATAACAGTTGGTACCATACTTGAAATATTAAATATCTGAAAATTTTTGATTATAAAAAAGTCCAATCGTCTTTTTGCACTTTGTGCATGGATAAATTGGGTACGCAAATATATAAAAACAATCTCCTGAGATTTTTCGATTTATAGAATTATACTTATCAAACCAGAAATAAAATAAGCAAGTTATGTAAGAAGGAAAATAAAATTCATGGCGTTGCTATCGTCAATCACTTGTAACGTTGAGAGTAGCTCCTGGAGCGCAAAAAGAATAGGAATCGACTGAATCTGGGACAGTCTTATTTTAGTACAAAATACGCTGAACGACCACTGTTTTAGCTCGAGACATGTTTAGAAGACAGATACCTACTTAACTGATTTACTTGATTCGAAAAGTTTTAGTTCGTCAATCATGTTATTTTAATTCTTCTGTAGCTTTTGTTTATAATTATTTCTTAAAAAATCTTGCAGCAATTGGGAACCATTTTGAATAATTATTTTTAGGTGGATTACGTCGCGTACGGAGGAACCACTTTGATTTAGATCAAATTCTTTAAAATCCATTTTAAGTTAAGAAATACATAAAATTATGAATAGAAACGGGAAAATGTTTAGGACGAATCCAAATTTTTGTGAAGCATACACATTTTAAAATGATACAATCCTAGACAATGGACTATGCATATAGTTTGATTGCAGTCGGTTATATTTTTAGCCATTAAAAGGTTATAGTCAGTTCGTTATTACTTCCAAAAATTTTTACGAGGGTATTATATTAACGGTTTGAGTGCGGTAACAAAAAAACATTTCAAGGAAGCGTGTTCCACTAATAAATCATAATCTAATGTTGCCTGTAACGAACACATCATTAACCTAAATACGGACAATCTCTTCGTTTGTGCACGGAATACGAAAATAGAACTTCGATACTGAAATATGAATACTTATGGGAATAGGAAGTTCAACTTGAAATTTTATTTAAGAACTTTTTTATTAGTTAATACCAAAATCAGTTCAAGATTTTTCAAATGAAGATTTTTAATGCCAATAATTACCATTAAAAATTGTAAAGATCAGAATTTAGATACTCCTATTTAAGAAAGAAAAATAAACCACAAATTTAAATGTGTTTAGGTACATGACAAGTTTAAAGGTAGTATTTTACAATAATATGTAATAGAAAAAAAAAACAATAGAAACCTTAAAATGAATATAAATATTGATTTTAAGATAAGTTATTACAAAAAAATATATAGGCAGACTTAACTTTTAAGCATATAATCTTAGAAATTAAATGAAATTGTTCAATTCAATTAGTGTATATTTAGACTAATACATTTGAATGAGTATGTGATAAATTCCTGTCCAAATGAACTAGTTCACGAAGATTGATCTGCTTTGTCTCGATTGAGCAAAATATTATCTACTATTCCACACGCGTCTTACATTTACCGGGCCCGTTACACATCGTAGTGTTTTATAAAAGAAATAATAAACAACAAGACATACGTTTTGCATGTTAAAGAAGTGAATATGAATAATTTAGCTTAAACGTAAATGTATTTTGTGTATTTACTTATACATGGGGGAACGTAATGCAATCTAATAAATATGACGGTAATATGATTTTTAATCACTTATAAATTAAATTTTGCTTGGTATTGAAGTGGCAGTTTGTATCTAACGCATCCGTAAAATCTATAATAGTTAGACAGCAATTTTGATTACAATGAAAATAAATGGTTCGTATCAGATTTTGAACATATTTCGAGTTCAGGATTATATAAAAATTCATCTTCATTGTCGGATCGCTTCATTTGGAATCTGATCGCAAATTCAATTTAATATTAATTCCCTCGGCCAACTCGCTGAAATTCCCAACGTTTCTGCTATCGGCATCAACTTGATATTCCGTAATTGGATTTTCATATTCGATATCGACTGGGCTTTTAAAACGATTGGCTATGTTGTTGAAATGAGATGTGTTTTATATAGTAGATATATTCAGCATTGTTATCGTTTATGACCTCGATTTTGTTAGTATAACTTCATTGATAATTTTAACTGTTTTTATTGCATCTTCAAAATCTTTTTCAATACTCAGTATGATCTACCCATTGTAAGATTTTGTTTTTAAATTACATAATGTTTTGTTTCTGTCATTTCATATTAGTTACATGCGCATTGATCCTTTTTATTGACTAGGTCTTTATTGCCTAGCATTTTACTCTATTTGAAACATTTTCAAGCAGCTTTTCTTCACTCATCATCATCATATAACTTACCCGATCTCTGGAGTCGATGTGCACTTTCCCAGTGTCCAGCAACTGCTTCAACCTCTCGCAGTCGCCTCGCAACGCCGCGAGGTGAAACTGAACATCGGTGCGAGATTCTTTCTGTGGACAAAGACAAAAAAATGTTATTTGAAAGAAAGAAAGCAAGAAAGAAAAATATGTTTATTCAAATAGGCTGCTGGAGCTCTTTTGATACGTCAATTTACATGTCAAATATTTTATTAATCTATCGCCGATTCGGATTCAGGCCGGGAAAAACCGGCTGGAAACTCGGCTGTTACTCTTTTGAAAGCCATATTTATCGTTATTTACGTAGAAGGAACTACAACTTGGTACATCGTATGAAACAATGTTCAAAGACAAGAAACCTAGTTTCTGCACATATTTTCTATCTGATTATCGCAAAAAAAAAATTAAATATTTTTCAAAACATTGACAAAAACACTAAATCAGTTATAAAATATGTCATTTAGCGAATAATTACATAACGATTAAAATATATCTATAATTTAAAACAACAAGAGATAACATTGTAATCAATAAAAAACCGCAACCATCCGAATTCATTGATAACTTCATTGTCAAGTTCATCAAGCTAACGAGATCAAGCTATCGCATGCATTCAATCCGATTGTTATTGTCATCACAATCACGAGTGTTCATTCGCATGTTATTAATAAGCCGTGAACTGTTATAACTAAAGTGAGTACACGTCTTGTCTTGAACGGGACTGTCCCATTTTGCTGTTGCTTATCTCGATGTCCCGGAAGATGTATTCGGGACGATAAAACGATGGGACATTTTCTTCTTCACAAGGAAAGTAAGGGTTGCGGTAGCCGCTGAAAGTTAGCCTAATATATAGGGATCAGATAGACCTTTTTGAAGCTTTCTATTACAGCAGGAAAAATCGATCTAGAATAAAAAATGTTTTTGTGGATCCCGCTTTTAGTGTTACAATAAATGGTCACGCTATTTACCTAACTGTTGTTATTGCTGTAGATGTGTGTTCACGCGAAACACTCGTTTATTTAAACGCCAAATCTGACGCGAATCCTGACGTGGGCGAACCGGAGCGAATGTGTTAATGAATATTGTATTAGGCCGTTATACAAGATTTTTAATGTAGCACTTGATCGCATGTTGATTATTGAAATATTTTTTTGGCTAGGTTTTCTAATTCAATGTGAAAACTGTATTTTGAAAGGAACAACGAGACTAGTCTTTGACAAGTGAATTCACAGAAGCACGCGAGCGAAACTCACGTATATTTTTTACTTTTTAGAACCTGGTAAAACTGATGACAATAAAATGTTGAAATTGAAAACTGATTTCTGGCTATGGGTATTTCCCAAGAGCAATTGACTGAACTTAAAATATTTTTCTCTGTTGGGAAGTTTTGTGGAATCCACAATATGTAATATAAGTAATATAGGTATGTTAAATGTCACTTCAAACTCCCCCTGTTCATGGCGCAGGGTCAAATTAATCAGAACACATTGGAAAATGGCACAAATACGACATCATTATCATTGACTGTCATAATATGCGTGTGAGTTTGATACAGCAATTACATTATCTAATAAATTTAATAATCTCTGATCAATTTAAAGAGAAATCTCTGATTCGACTATAGTTGCAAAAGTCAGTAGTTTCTTCTGAATACTTTATATTATGATAATACTTAATGCTACCGTAAATGATAATTTACTATTAAAACTGCTTCTAGTTTGAACCATGATAAGCTATTATTACTCTGAAATCACAGTGAGTTCTGAAATTACCGCCATCGCGTGACAAAACCCTGATAAAGATAAAATAATGGCAATTGCGCCGGGAAACGATCAAATAACTGGCATTTGTCATATTTTCACGACATCTCGCCGAGTTTTATGTGATGTTGATGATATAACTCGCATAATTGGGCACGGGGCATTGTCCTTTTGATCTACACTAGACGTGCCTAGTGGATTCACCTGCATTAAATTTAGGTAGCCGTTATATCTATAAGCTGATAAAGTTATTGGGTACTGATTAACTTCTCTAGCCTCTAGGAACTGACTATTTCGCATTCAAATAATGGCCAATTTTTATTTGCTGTGCAAATTGGATAGATGTAGATAGGCCCAAAAATATGTTTCATTCAGCCAGGTGTTTAGGATGCATCCAAAAAAAGTGCGAAATAAAACCCGTGAGAGGCTGCTAGTTTCATTGTAAATTAATAAAACAATAAATGTTATAGCTGTTATTATTACAATTGTGTTCCAATTTCGTGTAAATCATAGCGTGGAGGCGATGGAGCGAATCAGCAGGAAAGGCGATCCGATCATTCCGCACACCAAACCGTGCGACTCGGTGATGCATATTGAATTTCTTACCTCTACCATATGTGATTATAATAAACATGCGTTTGCCTTAAATAGAAGAAACAATTAAACCAGATTTCTAAACAAATTCTTGTAACTGAGGATGAATATTAAGATAGGATTTTTTGCAGAAAAACTTTCAGATTTTTGCCTTAAGTGGAAAACGGGTCACGTATAAAATGGCCTGGGGAAAAAAGAAGCTCCCTAATGCTTATCGATGTGTGACAATTGAGTGAATTCATATCGAAGAAAATGTGGCAACATGACTAGCGGGGCGGGGTTCCAAGGATCAATTTTATGTACCACATAATATCGAGTTACGTTTTATGGATGGCTCTAAAGTAATTTTTACAGAAACTAGTACCTACTCAAACGTATATTTTTTAAGATGTTGATTTAATAAGAACTAGCCATTCCTCGCAGTTTCACTCGCGCAAAATTTTTCAGAATTGGGTCACCTTAATTACTTACCGGTATGAAATATAATTTACAACTTATTGTCATACCAAATTTTTACTCATTATCCAGTGTAATGACTAAAAATTTTCATAAGAATTGTGGCCGAGCTGTTTCGGAAGAGAGCGTTTCTTTATATAGATTTACTTTGTTGTTTTATGTTTTCTTTTTACAATAAAAAGTGCTAAACGGGTAACCCAATCAGGCTTAAATGGATCAAATAAATTGAAATCGAGGATTCTGTGGTTGTGATCATGTTTTCTCGAAGACACGGCGCTAACATTGATCTACTTGTTTGTTACGACTAGAATTCCTAGATTTCTCCGCTCGTTAACTGTTATTTTATAATTGGCATTGAAGTCATGAGTCTATTATGTTCAGTAGCTTTCAATTAGGACAACAATAAACCAGTGCATGTAATTTAGCTACATTGCCGTTTACTAAGGTTATTACATTTAGTTAGCTGATTTTTAGATGTTAAAACACCAAAATGCTTCGTTATTTGAAAATAAAAAAGTTCATCCGATGTCTTACAAATTGATATCAAAGAGTCTTTCAATCCAGTTGAAAGTGGAGTCGTGTTGTCGGAATCAAAGAAGATAACATTTGTTTATTTGATCGCGAGTGTTTTAACGGAAGTCGATATATTACTCAATAGGTAAACAAAACTGGAGAGAGCTCGCCACAAACTAGAGATTTATAAATAAAATCTATTCATATTAACGCTATTTCAGTACTTGTTGTTCATAAAGCAAAATTCGTTTTGTTAACAGTTGGAACTGTTGAAGAAGACTAAATTATCCAATCATATTTTGTATGTATGTGTACATACAATTATACAAAAATAGTCACGTCCAATGTCCATGATCCATGTAATTTTTTTATTTTGGAGAAGATAACTTTAATTAATTGGTTTAATAATGTCAATAATGCAACGTATATCAAATAATATTCAGATAGCATTTAAGGTACCTACATCTGGTACCTCATATCCCGTACTGCAGGTGCAGATACACGTGCTTCGTGCAAGATATTAAGATATGAAAAAACAGTAATTGCGGCAACATAGAGATTGCACTTGGCCGATTTCATTCCATTGTTTTCCTTACATTTGCATCATCTTAACTTTGTTCTACATTATTATCAGATTACAAAAATGCCCGTTGCTCTACAATCAAGGTGTAGAATCAATTGGTTAACATATAATTGTTTAAATTACAACACTTGGTAAGTGTTAAGAAAAGCAAGATGAGTTTGGAGTTTCTACTAGCAATTAATTGGGCCCAAAGTATATCTATTGATTAGTAATTAATTTCACGAAAGATAAGTGTCTGATGCAATTTGATTATGTAAGTTCTACCATTGTACTGTAAAATCAATATTGTTTATCGATCAAATCTTTTATTCGGGAGCTAAGAAAGTTATGACACCAAATTATAGTTCATGATAAACAATCTACATTCGCATTTTTTAGAGCGTGACTTAATTTTGACAATGCGACAATTGTTTTAGTATTACGTAAAAAATGGTCTTATTGTTAGGCTTGAGAACTGGAATGCGTATTCTTTTCATTAGCAAAAATCTTTATTATTAATTCTAATCCTTCTATTTTGTCATTTTTACATAGAAGTATCCCAAACCTTTTAAACAGTTTATTTATTCTCTCCCTATCTTTGTCTTGTTTTTCCTTAACTTCTTCAAAACTCGTATCTATCAACAACGTCTGTACATCTGCTTTAAGTTCGATCCTACCCCTTTCTCCTACCTCCTTCCACGATGAAAAAGTAAATCTGTAATCCTTCAGACCGGTTACATTAGCACTTGTAACTTAGCTGATGATGACGAAAAACAGTAGGTATCCGAGCGCATGCCTTTGAAATAGAGAGTTGTTTACATCCGGACTTCAGTGTCAGTTTTTGTGGGCCACAAAAACGTTGACGGACGGTCAACGACGCCTGCGCTGTATTGTTCGAGTTACGCAACCGGTTCATAGCTTTACGATTAATTGATGTTATCAGTTAGATGATGTGTTTCAGTAATTTTCGATTGTTATCCAAGGGTTCTTGATACTTCTACTTGAAAATTTGAGGTACTATCATTCTTTATTATAAGTTGTGAGATTAAGTTTTTCAATTTCTTTGTGCGATAATAAGGAAATTGGGTATTGTTGAAAATTTGAATTACAAGATTTTAGATTAAGCGTAAAATGTTGAAATTTTAATTTAAGCAATTTGTAATCTCCGGTTACGTTCTCCCTTTCGATTGTTAACTGGTCTCCGAGTCTAAAGTATTTTTTTAATCTTATACATGGCAATCAAGACTTTTTTATATAATTATAACAAACTTTTAAGGAAAGGTAATTTACCGATTTACCTGAAAAATTAAACAGAAAATTGAAATAGTTGACTAAAAATTTTGCAATTTAGAAGAAAAAACAAAGGAAAACGTTCTTCCTGTTTCTGGGTATGATTGATTAATTGGTGGGTGAGCGTTGGAGCATGCGACCATGTCGATCACGATCAGACGATTAAACGCAAAATTCAATGAATTATTTATGACTTCGAATCGTTGTTTACAGGAAAATCATATCAAAGTTTATGTCTATTTATAAACTAGTCAAAAAAATTAGAGGATCAAAAAAATTGTCGCAATTTTTAGCGTTTTTTCAGATAGGTGTATTTTG
>DVRM01000201.1:0-11695 GCA_018232405.1 Junonia genoveva | reverse complement strand
ACCCCCTGCGATGGCCGCCACAACATGGAAAACGGAGAGGCTACGGGATCGCTTTCGCAGCACGTCCGCGGCCTCTCCCGTTTAAACATATACTTACTTAAGAAACTCGTATAGTCTATGTTAATCGGGGATAGTGTAACATTCTAATAGTGAAAGAATTTTAATGGAAATAATAAATAATTATTTATGATTATGATTAAAAAAAATAAATCCACAAGGTGTTAAATCCATTTAAATCTATTTTATTAATGCACGAAATATTTAATGATAACATAAAAATAATTTTCTTTATAAACTAGTAGGTAATACCGTCTTCAGGTGTAAAGGTTAAGCCGATCTTATTACAGGGTCGTGTGACGTCACTAAGTGACGTGGCTAAGTCATGATTAGGCTCAATGTCGTGTCATTTCGGTCTGTTAATGTCTAAAGATAATTTGATATCAAGGTCACTAATTACAGCTCCTATACTAAGAAGTTATCATTTACCTGGCAATTTTTCGGGTTTTTACCAGGTTCTATGTTTTGGCAGGTTACGTAAACAGAATGATTACCTAAAGACAAAAAAATTCTGACAAGAATATTTACTACATAGGCCAGAGTTTATTAACAGGTAAAAATTGATATTCATTTCTTCTTTGTTATTTTTTATATTGTTTATGTTATAGTTAGTTTACAAGACTTTGAAGATTCTACTTCACAAAACACTTAAGTTCGACCAGAAGAAACTGGATGATTGATATCCATCCAATCAAACTTAAAAACATCTAATCAAGCATTACTAGAAACTTAGATTCAAAATAAATACAACTAACAATTCAATTTCAATTAAAACAATTAAACACATTCTTCCGCAGACATACAAAAACCAAAAAAAAAAGTTGATATAATTTACGTTCAGTCGACATTCAATTTACAACCAGACACTTGGCCGAGCAAAATGTCCAACAAAGAAATACTAACCTAAACAAAAATGTGCCCCAATTCTCCAACGTGGGGTGGCATCTGATTAATCGAATTGTAATTCTAAACACCCAATAATAAGGTCCAATTTCCCGTGCCCAAGTGTGTCCTTTGACAAAAAACTTTCAGAGCTAGCGCGTCTAATGAGGCGTATATAATAAAAAGCAGTATGTTTTTTTTTGGCGCTTCCCTTTCATGGTTGTATTTTGTGGATTAGGTTGCTCGCGAACTCTTAATCGATCTCTTGGTTTGCGCTGTCATAGATGTTTTATGTTGGAACTTTTTCGTGATGTTTAAGATTATTTATTACCGTGAAACGACGAAAAGATGACGTGTGAAAAAGAGTGAAATTTATGCGAGGCGTTCGCTTTTTTAATAAAAGATAGTTAGCAAACGAGACAGGTTAGGAAAAAGAGGAAAAAATGGGGAGCGAAGTTTGGGTATTGAGTTTCTTTCAGTCGTCTAATGAAACGTAGTTATATTTTTAAAAAATCAAACGTCAATTTTCTGCAAGATTGTCGTGGCCCTAACCGAGTATGAATACTTTCATTAGTAGGCTAAAGTTAGGTTATTAATACAATTGAACTGTACTAACAAGTCTAAACTAATATATCCTGACAAGCATAAGTTGACCAATTTGCCGTAGGCCTAGTAGTTTGGCCTGAAATCGGTTTTGCCTTGGTTGGAATTTCCGGTTCCAAAGAAAATATTGATATGGTAGTACTATATATAAGATACAAGTAAAACAAGTTACTTCTCAATGAAAAATATATATCAATTCAAGTTCATTAAACATTTAAATATTACATCAACCATTTTGATCATTACTATAATGATCTTAGGTCAGACAAACGCCCTGAAATCAAATCAAATGTAATCAAGAAAGCTTTCAAAATCACTTTACACAAAACATACTTAGCCTATTTCGACAGCCATTATCTAGATTCTAGATTCAGATTAAAACTAAAACAAAGTTCAAACACCTTTACGCTTAATCTTATACATACATATTTTCCTTACAAAAGAAGTTTTTATTTATTTATTTATTTTTCATGATACATATACAGTGTGTACATAATTAATGAAAAAAGCGATGACACTGCAAAAGTTAAAACTGTGCAGCAGTTATCAACGCCCTCCTCCGACGTAAACAATATAACAGCGTTCCAAAAATATAAAAATAAACCAATAAACGTTAAAACTAAACAAAGAATCGACTTATTAACTAATAATAATTACAATGAAAAGGAATATGAGATCCAAAAATAAAAAAGTAAAAAGAAAAAAAAATCTTGAAAATATAAACAGAAAATTAAAAAATACAATATAAACACTGCAAAACAAGACAATAGAAATGCGCTGCCGCTAGTGTGTTTACAAAGATGTGTGTGTTTGGGATTGAGTGTGTGTGTAAACGCGCAAGCTTGTGTGTGTGTGTGTGTGTGTGTGTGTGTGTGTGTGTGTGTGTGTGTGTGTGTATGCATGTATTTGCCTGCGTATGTGTGTGTTGTGTGTGATTGTGTGTGTATGTAGGTGAGATGGGTGCGAGAAAGAGAATACTATGTAGTCAGTTATAAATTTTTAAAAGGTTTTCGGTTTCTTCGTAAGATAATGTTTGAAGCCATCTTAGGCACTTTAATTTACATTTTACTGACGTTAACGGGTAGATATTTAGACGTTGGTTAATCCTGTTATATAATATGCAACTTATACGAGAATAGTGGCGTCTGGCTATAGAAGTTCGACATGGAATATAGGAGCATACTATATGTGATCTACGTTTTTCATTTACTAAGGTAGGTTTAAATGGTAATTCAGAGTGCTTACGTAAAACTGTTGATAATATAAATAGTTGTCTAACCGTTAGAACCTTGCTAATAGAATAAAGTTCACTGGTAGAGAAGAGAATAGGTTTATTGTACATTACTTTTAGAACGGCTCTTTGGGCTCTCTCCAGTTTCAACATGGCGGTTTTTGTTGATCCTCCCCAAGTCGAAATGCAGTACGATAATAGAGATTGTGCTAGAGCGTAATAGACCATTTTCAGAGTTTCCTGGTCGGCAACATTTTTTATTTTATTGAAAATATATATCAGCTTCCTTAGACGAGAGGTAACGGCTTCTATTTGCCGAGTCCAGGACAGAGAAGCGTCCATTACAACACCTAAATACTTAGTGTAAGTTGTTCTTTCTAGGAATGAGCAGGCACTGGTACAATTTGTGTGGAGACAGTCATGAGTACTAATCACAAAAGAATCAGGAGCTTGTTGCGATGTATTTGGGGCGAAGGTCATAAATTTTGTCTTTGATGTATTAAGCGTTAGTCTATTCAATGTTAACCAATTTTTAACTTCAGTAAAAGCCACTTGAGAGTGACCACAGCAATCGTTCCAGTTTTTACCGTTTATTAAAAGTACTGTATCGTCGGCATATGTAACCATTTTACAGTTTGCAAGAGGTAGTGTACATAAATCATTAATGTAGATTAGGAAAAGTGTTGGACCCAGAACACTACCCTGTGGTACTCCAAAACCAAGCGTTTCTTCGTTGCTCACATAGTTGTCAATCTTGACAATTTGTTTACGATCTGATAAATAGCTGTTAAAGATATCTAAAGCGAGACCTCGTATTCCAATTTTTTCGAGTTTATTGACCAAAATTGGAATAGAAACAGTGTCAAATGCTTTAGACAGATCTAGAAATATTGCGACACTTTTCAACCTATTATCAAGATTTTCAACTATGTTAGATGTTAATTCTAATACAGCATCTTCTGTTGATTTACCGCTTACGAATCCAAATTGGTTTTTTGCAATAATGTTATTATTACTTAGAAAATGTATCAATCTTTTGTTTAAAACTTTTTCGAAGATTTTTGAGAAAATAGTTAATACCGATATAGGTCTATAATTGTTCATATTGTCTCGGCTACCATCCTTATAAATAGGATGAACAATGGCTTTCTTAAATGCTTTAGGGCAGACGCCGCATGAAAAACATAGATTGATAATGAATTCCAATAAAGGTATTAGTACATGAGCCGCAGCTTTAATAATTGACGTGGAAATTCCATCCCAACCAATAGCGCACTTGTCTTTAAGGTTTTTAATTATAAATTTTAACTCGCTTTGGTCAACACTAAATAACGCCATTGTATTTTGGCAAAGTGATACCTGAAAGACATCGTTATTATAAGTATTTGGTGGTTGGCCTAATTTGTCACTTAATCTTCTTCCAACATTTGCAAAAAAACAGTTTACAGCATTGATGGAAGCATAGGGTTCGTCACGAGTATACAGCAGTTCCGATGCACTATTTTTTTTTACTTTTATGTTAGCAATATTTTTGACTAAACTCCACGTCTTGGCTGAGTCCTTACGGGATTTTTGAAATTCATTACGTTCATATTCACGCTTTATGTTTTTAAGTAAATTATTACAAAAATTCCGGTATCTAAGAAAGGTGACTTTAGCGATTTGGTTGTCCTGATTTTTTTTAAATTTACGGTATAGGTTATCTCTATGACGAATACACCGCAGAAGACCAGGAGTAATCCACGGTTTAATGATACGTTTTCTAGCAGGAATGTTAACAATTTTTGTGTTCGTCCTAGTTACTTCAGAAATTATGTTTATTAACGAGTCAGTAGCAAAATCGGGATCAGTTGATGTTAGAATATGGGAGAAATTACTTTTTTCCAGTTGTTGTACTATAGCTGGTACATTTATTTTAACAGAATTTCTATTTACCATTTGCGATTTTCCTTTTGTGTCACAGAAAAAGAGGATAGGGGCATGATCAGTTATGCTAACATCTAGAACCAACGTAGTGGCTTGATTTGGGGATTTAAACATTACATGATCAAGACAGTTATTTCCACGAGTTGGTAATTGATGACTAGGAAGCAATCCATGTAACGCAAGTAAATTAAGGTAGATGTCCACATTAGGGTCTTTACTGCTAGGCGTTATATTAATGTTTAAGTCACCAACCAGAATAATATTTTGACAAGATTTTAAATGGTATAGTGAGTGATCGAGACTATTTACAAATGCTTCAATTTTCTTGTAAGACGGAGATCTATATAAGGCGACAATGGCGATACTATCTGAAACTTTGAGAACTATACTGTTGGCCTCAACGATATCAATAACTAGAACTGTGCATTTTAATTCTTCCTTAGTATAGACAACGACACCATCATTTTGATTCGTGAAAGTTGATTTATATATATTATAGCCTTCGATGGCAGGAATGAAAGGAGACTTGCTCAGCCAACATTCAGTTAGAACTATAATTTCGGGTCTATAGCTTATTCTATGCATTAACAAAAGTAATTCATTAAAATTGCAATTTATACTGCGAATATTTACATGGAGAATTTTAAAGAGCTTATTTATATTTTTAACATATACTTCTGTGTCCTCTGGTAAGCAGACATAGGATTGAGCTAAGGGCAATTGGTCAATATCATTTAAAAGTTCATTGCCGTTATCCATAATCTGTATTATAAAAAAGCAGTTGTTCAATTTTAATGAGTTGACTATTTATACGAGTATATATAATTTTATTTATCGTAGTAACCGAAACCATTTTATATAAAAGTGTATTGATGTGAGTTAGTTGAAAAGTAAATTGTGTACGTGTATAAAAGGTGAGTATAATGTATTGAGGTGAGTTTTTACAATTATTTAGCGGGTGCAACATAATTTTATATAAAGAAAAACTTAATTTCGCAATAAAATTTACAATAAGACTATATAAAAAAGTAGTTTTAGAATGAGATATGACCACAATACCTAGTCAAATATTTTCAGTTTTAAGTTTAGACAATTCAGCTTCATTTTTAACCAGTATAAGCTGGTCACCTTCCCTTTTTCTAAGAAAGATTTTTCCATTGGATGTCCAACAGAATGTATAGTTATTGCTTTTCGCGAAATCTCGAGTTAGAAAGAAAAGCCGTTTCATCTTTGGTGTTAAATTTTCCGAGATGAATATTTGCTGAGAAGGACCGTCGAGTCTAATTTTTTCTGTTGTCAACTTATTATTTTCTCTATTTGTCCTTCTATACATTTTAATAATTTTTTCCTTTGTTAAAACGCTATTGAAATTCACTAGGATTGTTTTTTTGGAAGGGTCACGGGTTTTTATACGAAAAATGTCCCTTACTTCATGGGCTGCTATGGGAACATTCAGGAATCTCCCAGTAGAGATAACAGTATTTAATAAACATTCCTTTGTTTCTGATTTAGTGATAGGAATGTTTTTGATTTCTATACATGTCGATCTTGAGAGTCCCTCGAAATCATCCAATCTTTGTTCCAGAGTTTGAATGTACATCAAATTACTCTGCCTTTCACTCTCCAACTTGTTAATTGAAGTGATAACCGTCTCATATTTTTGTGATAAGAAGTCAAGTGACGCATAGATCTCAATATTTTGTCTTTTTATTTCGTTAATTGTGTCATAAATTTTTTCAATTTTACCATTCTGTTCCTCTTTAAATGTATTTAGCATATCTCTAATCTCGTCCATGAAGGTCAGTAATTCGTTTTCTCCATGTTTACGTTTGTTCCTATGGACGGTGCTTTGGGACGACGTCATTGAGTCTGTGTCAGTTTCATCTACAATGTTAAGATTCGGTTCCGATATGCATTGTTGCAGAGGAGTTTGTTCCTTATGAACTATTGATTTATTCTGTCCTTTCACTTTTGACATGGTAAATCACGGAAAGGTAAGAAAAACAGAAAAATATAAATTTGTTATGTGTTGAGTTCAGCGAGGTTTTGAACCATCGACCTCCGCAAACTTTCGACTTAATCCAGTCGTTGTGCCGACGACACTGCCAGGACTATTAACTTAGAGATCGAAAATGTGCTATTGGTTATAGAAGCTGGGGGTTATAATACTGAGGTCCAAAGGTCAGTATGTTGTATATCACAGTCCCTTTGTTCACAGTTCACTTATAAAGCACTTCAACCGTCACTGTTTAAAACTATTTTAACGTTTATCTTTTTTATATTGAATATTATTACAACACTGTTAGTCAAATTGTTTGTAATTTTCTTTACGATTGTACTGGTGTAAATTTTATGCAGAATTATTAACTTTTATTCACAGTTTTTGATTTTTATATACGGAGCCACTGTTAATACGTGTGTACTCGACGAGCGCCGGCGGGGGGGGGGGAAATGGAAATGGCGGCTGATAGACGAGAATGGAAGAAAAGGATATGTTGTGCCGATCCCGCATAAATTGGGACCAGGGCAAGAAGAAAAAGAAGAAGTTTAATTAAAAACAGTCTATTTTTATGATAATGTTATGTTTAAAGTAAAATTTCTACGACAACCACATCAAGAAGATGGAGAGTGGAACCAGACGACCTGATAACTATTGGTACCGACCTCACCTGTATGCACTAGCGGAAAACTGGCGTGAAATCACATTATTGGAACTTTTACCTCGCACCGTTATTATATTTTCTGTCGTATACAGCTTGTTAGGAGTTAAAATAAAGTTTAAAACATTTTCATTGCATGCAGAAAACATTTCAGATGAAGAAGTTGGAAATATTCATGTATGTCAGCTTTGTATGCAATATTGAAATTTCTTATTTAGTATGAAATCTATTTCGAATAGGATCTTATATCTAGGATCATAAAATAAAACAGGCAGAAATTTCTAAGCCGTTCTTAGTATAAATATCAACCGACAAGTCTCTTCAAATATGGTGGTAGCAAAACGAGAAATATCACATCGTATTAGGAATAATAAATAGGGGCACGCTCCATGATTATCTTCTATTCATCAAAGATCATCAACAAATACAAATAGATATAATACGTAGGTACGTACCCGTGAATGTCTTAGTTTGTACTCATTAGCTTTTCAATTACAACGGTCTATTTGGAATTCGTGTGTACGACACGGATTTAATTATTAAGAATTTAATAAACCCACATTCATATAAATAGAACGGAAGTGTTTGGGAGTGTATTTAACGGGACTATTATGAAGGTAAAATAGGAATAAAAGCTTTTATACTATGAGTAGAAAACTGAATACAAATTAAACATAATTAGTTTTTACCAGTAATTGCTATAATACTGCTTTTATATCACATAATAAATTTACCACATTTCTTTTAGAGAAACTCGCTTTCAAAAAATAGCAGTTTCAAAATGATTACGTCAGTTTTGCGTGGTATTTCAATAATCAAATCTAAGTACAGTTTTATTATAGTGCGTATAGAGTACGTATATCAGAAATGATTTGGAAATCACTCACTTTTATATCACTACATAGTGCAATGCGTTTTTGTTATCCGTGTATTATCGGAATGGGAACATTCCACTAACTTCCACAAACTCATACTCTCTGTACTCTATCAATCAAAGTTAAGTGCCATTCCTAGTTTCGTTGATGATAAACATTCACATTATTACCAATCCGTACCTCTACGACAACATTATATCAAATTTGTTCTTTCAATAAACATCTAAGATGTTTATGTGTGTCAAATCCCGGTTGGAACACCATTACTATGCAAAACTGTCCCTTAGAAAGGGTCGAACGAGTTTCCAGTCATTTTCTGCTATATTCATCATGTATTTGAGACCCTGTAGGGAAGATATCATGTAAATTTCAATGTAATCACTGTCATCTGGTGGCAGCTGTCTATATGTTCATCAGAATAGAAGCGTCTGTCAGGACGACCCCAAGATTAGGAAAACAAACTTATTTACCAGGCATTGCTGCTAAAAATGAACCGTCTCACATTGGAATAAGGTATAGAATATTTAGTTTAAAGAAAAAGGTAAGTTTGTTGCGGCATAGTTGCGGCATAGTTACAGCACATTCAGGTATCCGACGTAAGATGTTTAATAATTTTACACACTTAAAACAGCGCAGAGATTTGAAGGCACTACTGCGTTTATCTCGAGATTAAAAATTAATGGCTCATCAAACAAGACCTGCAGTTTGTAATATGCATAATTATTAAGTCTATGAAGACATTATAGGTTTAAATCATATTATAAGTATATATGAATGTTTTAATGAAGAAAATTATGTAAAACATAAATAAAAATTTATGTAAATTAAGGAAATCTATACCTATATTTTTATACTGGTTTTTCAGTAAGCGATTAAGTAATCATAAGCTAACCTTAGCATTTTTATTCAACAAAAACATATAGGTCTATAGGATCGTCAAATACTAAGATAATATAATAGAATAGAAAGAAGTAAACTTTTGCAAGAGTGCACATGACAGTACACCTCAGACTGATATCAGAGTAACGAGTAGCGAATCTTCTTAATAGATAAATAGTGTTCCTATATTTCTGATTTTTATCCCAAACATCTTTCTAGTAATTTCATTGTTGCCAACAAAGAATGTCTTTGTCGCTAAACCAACCTTATTACCATTTCCATGAAAGGAAAAAAAACAAAGTTAGGCATTCGTTTCCATATACAACGAGCCATTCAAATAATTTCTAACATCGCCATAACAAGTTTGAAAAGCAACGTTTTTTCCCCATAAAAGGTATGACGAGCATGAAAACTTGTAAAACGTTCTATTATAGTCTAGAACTAAATACGGGCGTAAAAAGTGCTTGGTATTCTATAAACGCGTTTGCTTCCTTTATTACCCTTGCAATAAGTCCGCCAGCTGCCTTAACGCAGATGTTTACGTAATTACGTCTAGGGGTGACTGGCATTAAACAAACGGTGCCTGTTTAATTGTTTTGCTGATGCGCTAAGGTTAAATAGGTCAAAGTATGATTTCAATGTTATCTATACTGATGAATCAAATTATTTTCAGAAGATTTGCTTACAAGACTAAAGAAAATTAGTTGGTATGTATTTCCTAACCGAATCATTTTTGGGGGATAAACATGGTGACATCTCTATTAGGCGTGGAATAAGAATGAACTAAGAACGGATTGACAATAAACAATAATCATCTCCGAAAGAATTTTACGGGTGACAATTTAGCAGAAACGGAGTGAATAAGGGAAAACTGCGTTGTTTTATTTTTATTTTTATGAAAATGAATTATTCCAAAATTTTCAAAATACTAACCGGAATCATTTTTGGGGGACATGTGTGGTTACGCCTCTATGACACCGCCTGCCTGAAATCAAAACGAATAAAATGTTATTTGTTGGCCAATTAATAATTTCACTCGTTTACTATTTAAATAAATGTAAACAACAAACATTTAGACAATAAAAACAAATATATGCTTCAAATATGTAAATGTATGTGATGATAAAATATTTCACGTTATATTATTGACATTTATTGTATTGTATAAATTGTTGTAAAGCACGAGTTAATACACAGGTTTATTTTATAGTATCCTAATTTTAATAGTATTTTAACAGTAGTTTTAAATGGTCATAAAACATGTTGAGACATCGCTCTACTAATAGAATGGAGCTGAAAAGTATGGCTTTTTTCCGAATGACCGACTGACGATCAACTTGGCGCTAGCCGTTTTATAATCTACTAGCTTAAACTAGTTAACGAAAAATATTACGCTAGAGCCTGAAACTCCTGTAAGAGCTGTATAGTAGATAAAAACTTTTAGTATTATAATAATCAAATCACTCTTTTACTTTTATTAGGTAGGAGTCTAATAGGTACTTACTGTAACAAACCATCAAACTTAATAATAAGAAATAAGTACCTGATGAAATATTTGAGTCAAATAACTAACAAAACGTTCGTAATAAGCTCGCTGAAATTTCTGAGATTTTCCCGGGCTAAAGTATTAGGACTTAGTAAGCCTAGGCTCAAGGGAAATTATAATCTAAACAGAATACTAACTGGGTCAAATATAAATAATCCTTTTATTATTACAGAAACGTTAATGAAATTTTAGTCAATTATCACTAAACTCTAGTAAATATATTTACTTATCAAGTTAATTAATAAATTTGAATTGGTACTCTTATTTTATTGAGTAGGCATATTTTAAGTTATTGTTAAACAGTATTTGAGCGATATACCTATTATTTTGTTAAACTTTTGATTGAGAATACATTTACAGTTTTCTTTGAAATTTTCACTATCAGCATTGTCTGGGCAAACGATTTTAATTATGTCTCCAAAAACCCGCCATCTTAGCTGACGTCATTAAAGACGTTCCTTGCTATGCAAATGCGACTGTATCTATCCCACCCACTGCAATCACTATTGAACAGCTTGTAATGGAACTTCATAATGCTAAACATACCTGATTCGACAGCATACCGATATCGTTATTTACAAGTGTAAATTACAGTAGCATAATTGCTTAATTGAAATGCAATCATTGCATCTATTATGCTAAGAAAATATATTTATGGTTATTACACGTATTAATTCTGGACCTAACTTATTGTAAATTTGTATTCTAACATCAATATAATACACACTAATTATAATACTATAAACGAGCAGACGAAAGAGATTTGGAGATGACGAAAGAGGGTGGAGACCGCGTCTTGGCAAACGTAGTGTAGGACGCCCTCTGGCCCGCTTGACTGACGACATACGCAAGGTTACCGGAGCGGGCTGGATGAGGGTTGCGGAGGACCGAGATGTTTGGCGCCAAACTTGGGGAAGCCTATGTCCAGCAGTGGACTGCGATTGGCTGACGACGATTGTATAGTAAGATTTTTAATTCGAGTAATTCGAGTTAGTAAAATGACATTTTACAATAAGTTTGTCGAGTCGAGTAAATT
>DVRM01000200.1:0-11698 GCA_018232405.1 Junonia genoveva | reverse complement strand
GAACCTTTTATTATCTACAACTTTGCCTTTCAACATTTTTTCATAAGACTCGTAGTTTAGCCGAGAAACAAGACAAACCGTTTTTTAGTCTTAAAGCCACCCCCCCTCCCACTTCCCGAACTCAAATCGCCCGCAATTTATTTTTCCTTTCATATTTGTTGTATTCTCTACCATTTGGAATTGGTTTCATTCTACTATAAATTATTTTTTTTTCAAAACCTATTTGCACTGGTCTATTGTATTTATATTTGACAATTTAAAAAAAAATATATTTTTTATGGGTATAAAATTAGATAAAAGTAGGGATATAGGATGGATAAAATTTCTAACGTGCTGAAATCTTACCCACGACTGACGACTCGCAGTAATTTTATTAAAATTATAGATTTGAAAACTTTGTTATTCTTATTCTTAATATTAAAAAAATAATTATTAATATTAACAAAAATGAAATGTTAACAATTCAAATATAAGCCTTATAATTAGGTACATACTTTTTAATTTATACATAATTTGTTTCAATGGTAGAGTAGCTAGTTATAGGAGAGTTAAAAACGAAAACAAAAAATGAACAAACAAAAACTGCATTATTTAGAATAGTAGTTGGGATTTATAAAATCTAATTACGCGTCCGTCGTATTGCGTAACAATGAGTGAAAAAACGCAAGGCCGGTGAAAAGTTATCGTAGCGTGAAATTGTCAAAGCCGATTTAGAAATTAAAATAAAACAAATTGAAAAACAAGTTTTCACTTACTCTGATAAAATAGTGCAGACTAAATATGCTATCTGTTTGTTAGTCAAAGAAATTTACTTGAATATAGAAATGTTTTTTCAATGTTTGTATGTGTTGCTAAAAAAATCAAGTAATTTAAAAGTTAATTGGTTTCTTTACTTTTTTTTATAGTATTTAAAATTATCTTTGGTACGATAGATAGTTGATGCTATTACAAAATATTACGGTTTGACTTCTCTGAAAAAATAAATTATCCTCGAATCTAATAATTGTATCTAATTTGTAATTTATATCGATTATCACAAAAACCACCATGACCGTCGCTATATTTAAAGAATATTTTTATTGTGAGATTTTATTTCACGGTTGTTGAGCGCGCAGGGTGCAGTAGGTTGCCAATAGTTTTGTACTTTTTGCATCTATCCGCTATCGCAATAAAACCCCGAAATTAGATTTACTCTATTCTTAAACGAATCTCATTATCTTTTAAGGTTCTTGTTCTAATTTCTTTTGGCCTTATTTTTTACACGAGGTTTTTTGCTTAATTAACTGGCAAACGAGACTACTTAAACGATAATAATATAACGTTTTTGCATAAAGATAAGTTTAAATGTGACTGCGAGATTTCTCTGATAACAATTCGGTCCCACCTGCTCCGGCGAACAAAATTATTTTGGGCATTATTTTGAAATTGCCGTCTTTAAGTTAATTAAAGCAGCGAATTAAAATCAACTTAATTCCTCGTCGGGAGGCATGTTATTAAAACAACTCGAGTAAACAAAATTTAAATAAGTAACGCGAACTTGGCAGCATGGGCCGTTTTACATGCCATCATTTGCTTATTACGGGCCCGCGACGCGCCTCTGATTTTAAGATAAACGATAAATTATTCAACTTCCAAAAAATATAGACAGCTGGTATACATATTTTAATTTATCTTTGTATGTACATCGTTCCAAGAACTGCTTGTGGACATTATTCTTAGTCAGCGTAATCAGTTGACGCGCTTGTAACCTGAGGTAAAATTAACAGTTTTATTCGTGTACATGTTTAACAAAAGAGACTTTTATGTGAGCTTGTAAATGTTTTAAAATCGTTTTCTTGATCTAAATTGCCTTCAGTAGATGTCACCCTTAAAGTTGAAAGCACACGCGGCGTCACTTGATACTGAATCAGTTCGCGTGAGAGCTTTAAGCCGTCATTAGCACATTTTGTAAACTGACGAAAGATGCCAGTTTAATTTATGCAAATTTCTCTTTCCTCGTTTTCTTTGCTAGGACTTAACAAGGGAGGCTAAACAAGGAGGTGAAGATTACGTGGGATCCGTTTAAGACAATTACGTTGTATTCGGAGACAAATTTTCCGAGATTTCGGCATTCAATGTTGTGAATTATTTGCAATGAATTTTATTAATTTCTTACACTTTTTCTTTTATTTACTATAAAGTCTAACATTATTTAGTATTTGAAAATTTAGATAATCTAATAATATAAATATCTGATTAAATAAAATCTATCATTACAATCATAAAAGTTTTCCTTTAATTAATAAAACTTCAGGCTGATTTCTTAAATCTCATAGAAGACTAATCGTCAGATTATACCGCGCGGTCGGCGGCACCATCAGTTTACAGCACAATGGCCACCAACAAAAGACCAAAACGGCTCACAATAGTGCCAGTTACCCCACGATATTGGCTCAATGGTCAGCCGATCCCTCCGTTGAAAAACTCGAGGAAACAACCCGATAAGAGTGATTAATTGGCTTAAGTCGAATTCAATGAAAGTGAATTCAGAAAATCCTTTTTTTTAAAGAATGGCTAAACTTTATAAACTCACTATCTTGAATTTCATTTAGCCTACGCAGCCATTATAGATGTAACAAGCTATGCCTATGAAAAAGTAAAATCGCTACAATGTTTTCTGGTAAATATTTCAAGTAGCTAAAAATATCAATAAATTATTCAATACATTCGCAAATCAATGTATCAATCTAAACCGTAAGTTAATACGCTGGAACTTAAGTGACGTGAACCTTTTCATTTATCGAGGTCCAACAAGACATATCATTAGGTATTCTTTTCATACACGTATCACACAACATTACATTAACGGTATTATAAGATGTTACTAAACTATTTTATTAATAAATTGTCACAAAAAAATTTAAAAAAGATTTGTTAATAAAAAATATTTAGATAATATTGTCGATATAGGAAAAACACGCGTGTTCGCAGCCTTAATTTCGTCAGGGACGCGTTGAATGGATTGCAAATTGATACAGTAACGCAAGGCGTTCCTTTCGATTTATTTAGGAATTTTGCGTATTCATGTCGTGTGCGTTTAAATTGATCCATTCTACTGTACCTAATAGCAAATCAAACACCACTGTGCGATTCCTTACGACTCCATTTTAAGTTAAATTATTTATTATTACTGATATCTTAATAAAGCTTTTCAATTTACACATTGGATGTTTTATTTCATACTTACTCTACTTTTACATACTTTTGAAAATTATAAATTCAATATTATATAAATTAACCTAAGAAGTAAAAGTAGTCAATTATTTTTAACATTTCTTAAAAAAATACTAAATTTAATGGATAATGTATATGTATTTTAAATAAATCAATGAAATTATTATTTCATAATTTAATTAATATTCCTTTTAAAATTATAATAGAAACATTTTTTTAAGTTTTGTTATATTTAAGTTTACTTTAAATATGGATAATCTTGTGGATTCAGAGACTTTTTGGAATAATGAAAACAGTTTTTCATATAGATAAAAAAGCAGTTTTTTTTCTTATTCTTATCATTACCATGTAAAGAGGCCTTTGACCAGCAGCGCCATAATTAAACCGCTGATAAAAAAAATAGATTTTATTAGTTGAAATGTAAGTTTATCTCATATTTATGTCTTTAAGAGGACCAAATCTTATCAAACATGATTATGTAGATGTAACGACGTCCATAACGAGATACTGGTTCTCTATGTATTTTAGTTTTATTACAACGTTGATATCAAGTCACTTGAGATATTAATTAAAAGTATTGTGGTCGCTAGTAATAAATCATGTTTTATGGAACCCTTTCAGTGCGGCTTAATTGATTCAATACAGGAGTGCGAGTAAAGACGGCTAACAAGACGAAGCTAACAAAGGGCATCAACTGCCCTTGTTTGACACGTTTTTATGATATGAATTTGAAATTAAATTCCATCTATAGGGGTCGTATTAAATATAAAATCATGTAAATTTTTAATATTAAAAATCTTATTTTGCTGTATTTTAGAGTGTTTTCTTAATATTAAAAAAAAAACATGTACTTTTAAGTAATTTCTCAAATTAAAGTAATATACTTTTTAAAAAATCTTAAGAAAAAAATATTGTTTTAGTGACATAGTCATGTTTTCTTTATTTTATGGTTAAGTTTTTTTTATAGAAATGTATAATAGGTAAACACCGACTTTAATTACAATTAAGAATTAACAGTCTGAAATTTATTTTAATCAAAAAAAAAACAATTTTTTTTATAAATTAATGATTCGATTCGCCAACATAATATTAAAAATTTAAAACAATATTTGTTAAAAAAATCATACCGACCGAATCGACAATCTACTCCTTTTTCAAGTTGGTTAAAAATATTATTTATGTTTATATTACAGTTTAATGTTATTAATATTAACCAGCTCGTCCCCTCAGCTTGAGCAAATGCTATAAAAATGTTCTTTTTTTAATTAAAATTTTTCTTAATTTTGTAAAGTAATTTTGTACTACTTTAACTAACATTTATAGTAAGCATTTTAAATTGCCAAGAAAAACAACTTTAAAGACTTTAGTATGATAATGTCAATATTATATACTTTCGAATTATAATATAATATAATTTTTAATATGTCTTGTGACTAGAACATTTAATCTTAACTCTTATTTATATGTGAATAATACATCTTGAACAACACGATTAGAGTATTTATCGTATAAAATAATGATTTTTCTATTGTATATTAATTTACATTAAAATTTATTTAATTTTAGAAAAAAATATCTCTTTTTGATGTCTATTTAATTAAAATAACAATTCGCAGTATAATTAAATTTTATTACAATTTTTTTAACTGTCAACCATTCATGTGTTTTTCACCGTCGGCATAGTTACATTGGAATTACATGTTGTACAAAGCGATGCCCAGGCCCCAGGCCTGAACAATGAATGAGGTGTCGCCACTAATTTTATCAATGATTGACCATTAAGAAAATTACAATAATTATTATAATCAGAATTGATTAAAACTGTCTTAATGATTATGAGTATAATTTATTACAATTTTCTTAATGTCAACCATATATTTATTTTTCACCGTCGGCAATATAGTAACAGTTACGTTGGGCTTTTATGTCGTAGTGTACGAAGGGATGCCCCTCAGGCCCCTGAACAATGAATGAGGTGTCGCCACTACTTTTATCAGTGATGAATGGAATCTTGCACTCGATTGCGAATTGTATAAAAGGTAATAATCTCTACGGTCACGCTACTCAACAATATTTTTTGACACGATATTTTGTAATTCTATTTCGCTGGTGTTAGGTCGTTTTCATTTTTTAGCGTATTTCGTTTATAAATGATTGTTTTGTAACCAGTTAGGAGACTTCAAATAATTTATTATATCTACTTATAACAAAACATGATTTCAGCTAATGTTGATGAGTGAAAAATTGGTAAAATAGTGAAACATTAATAATACAAAACCTTTAAGTTTAACTTCAAATAACGATTTACTAATTCAGTATTCAAATACAAAACGTGTCACTGAAAATTATTAAATAATTTATGGATAATACACAATAATACTAATTTGATTTAGTTGCTTTTATTTAGGCCTAAATGCAATACCGCACAATCTGCCCACTTACGGCGTTAAGCGTCGCTTCAGCGCTGGAAGGGCGTATGTGACAGAAGCAGCTTTGTGCGAAAAGCTCCGCAATGGTGAAGCTTTCGTACGGGAAAAGGAAGGGCATCACTCCCCGCCTAGTGGCGAGCGACTCCCGTTCATTCGCTTCCCGACCGCGGCGGCGAGCGCACGTCACTGCGTCGACCTTATCGCTGATAACACGATCGCGGAAAAACTTTTCGGTGCGGTGACGAACGATAGTCGTACTCGTAAAATATGAACACGGTTTGATTGTGCTGTGATTTTTACTAAGTGAAAAGAGACTCGACTGCAGCAGTGCACTGAAGAGGCTAATTACCGGCTAGGCTAATTGGCGGGGCCGGCGTTTCATGAAGGTGAGCCGACTTTTATTTCCGTTCGGCAATCCCTCTAATTGCGTCAATTAGTGTAATGCGGCGACAGCTTTGAAGAGTCCGCTTAATGATCTCCACAGTAGCTTGTATAGCCTTTGAAAAACTATTAAAAGTAGCGGGAAATGAATAGCGATTGTACGCGGAGAATAATTGGCTTAATAAATTCTTGCTCTAGTTTATTCAGGTTATTTTACATTAGCTTACATGAAAACATAATGAAGGGAAAAGGATATTGTTCGTTAATAATACCAATTACGTATAAGTAAAATTAATGAAAGTAATTATTATCCGCAATTAAATTAAAGCGAAACGAATATAAAAGAAAATGTAATATCCTTAATTGGAACAGTATCGTATATCTTAGCTAATGAATAATATTGAGAATAGCCGTAATCACGCGAAGTAAGAAAAGGTAGATGCGGCGTTTTTATTGCGAGCTTTCTTGTTTTTATTGTAATTGTTTAATGGTAGTGTACTTTTCGTTTCCTTATTGTAAAACTTACACAATAATAGAATTAATTGGTAAAAAGTAGAAACTACGAACGGAAAATAACTTTTAAAAATAAGTTTGTGAAATTAATTCTGCAAAAAGAACTGAAACTCATTTTTAATCGTAAATATGAAACTACAAGCAAAAATTCACTGCAATGTTTCATAAAATTTTAATTTTTAAACTGTTCCAATAAATACATTTGTAGCAATCCAATAAAAATAATAAAATAATACCAATTAAATATAAAAAAAACACGATAGTCGTTAAACAAGTTAAATATAAAACCTACTTCAAAAGTCTTTTCAATTTATAAGTTAAGAGCGCGACGTGGTTGTCCCAAAAGCCAATTAGAATGGCGTATCCGCTTGTTCCTTCTCTAATTAGCAAGTGGCTCATTAGAGCTACATCACTAGACCAAAGAGTGTAGCAATGCTTCATTCGTTTTAATTATAAACACGGCTTCTCTTCTTATAATTACCGAGCGCAATTAAGGGACAACATTTTATTGCTTATCTAGATAATGACTGTTTATAATGAATTAGCTTACGTACTTGTTTGTATGTCTTTGTTTACCGGGCCTCGCTCCTTGCTGAGTTTTATTTTCATTCTAAGAATGACATATATAGAGTAGTCAGCAGTGTGAGTGTTAGATATTTGAAGGATTACTTTTAAATGATCGATACTAGGTATAAGTGACTCGTAATAAGTGTACCTATGGCTATATATATATACTTACTTATGGTTAGGTACTTTTTTGAGTAGACGCGGGACGCAACTATTTTTTTTACATAATATCTTGTACAACTTTCTTTACTAAATACTGAAATTAATATAGGTAATACATATACTCTTATAGGAATTTATTTATGTTCAGCAATGTACTTAATCATAAATAATCCAAATAATAAAATTATGTAATGGTAGCCCGTAGCCATTATAAACTAATAACGAATCGTGTAAATATAAATAAACGTATTTAATATAGTATATGTGTCATATCCATTAATTCATTTGGGCTAATTAATAAAGCTGCTTTAATTAACGAGGCTGTTAGTACAAATTAATCAACGCTGATTGGTCCATTGCGATGACCGCGCGTCTAATATTAATTACAACTAGGATTATTCCATTTTGTTTCGTAATTTTATACGGCATTAATATTAAATAATTATGGGTATATCATTTGTTAAGATCGTTATAAATATGTTAATTAATTAAATTAGACTTTTAATGTAGGTACCCGTAGCATATTATTGATTAGGATGAAAATATAGTGATTGCCAGAGCACGTAAATTTTGACATCTGTCGAAGATACCTATAAATTTATCAATTTATTATCACTAAGTGAATTTTATTTTTAAATTATATTACATCTATTTAATAAAAATGAATCGCTAAATCGCTTTAAGCTCATAACTCGAGAAAGGCTGAGCTAATTTCTATAATAATTTTTGGAACTTTCCTTGAAGTTGGAAATGGTTCTTACGGAAAAAAAATAAAAAATGGGACGGAACAACGTCTGTCGGGTCTGCTAGTACTTAAAGATCAATTCAAAGTACCACAATTACTTATTAAAATATCTACGAGTTATAATACAGTAAAACTAAGTCTCATAGTTTCCATAGTAATCTATTTCATTACTCGGTATGAAAATAAATGCATACATTTTGCCAGATTGGGTGACGTAGACCGTTATTATAATGCCGCTATGAGTCATTGTATTATATTTATAAGCTTACTTAATTTATCGGCAATTTATTTAATGCAAATTAGACCGATAAATTTATAAAACCAGCATTACAAAGGACGAAAGGAGACCTTCCTTCAGCAAAATGAAGTAATGTTTTTCTATTAAAGGACTTGATTCGGTACGTTTAACAAAGAAAATTTATCATGTACTTGATAAATTATTGTTTTAGAACTACAACGATACAAAACAAGTCGATATATCCATGATAACACTTCTTGAATATTATCTTTCATACCTCGTTTGTATTGATTACAACCAACACGATGATTTAATTAAATAATTATGTAATCCTTGTATTATTATTTATAGTAATTATTATAATTGTTTATTAGTTTGGAATAGAATATTGTAACAATTTTAAAAGCTGATAAAAATTTCACATATTTTAACCTCGCCTTGATGTCACAAACATACGATCCTTGCTAGAGTAAGGGTAAGTACAGTTTATATTGCATTAATGATGAGCAGTTTGTCCTCGTCAGTTAAGGAGTTTTGTTCCTTAACTGACATGCATTGAAATAAAATCACTAAAAATAATTCATAAATTAAAGAAATCACCTAACAAATTCAAAGAAAACTTGATCCCTGTTACAACTTATTGTAGATCCACCAATTCAATCATTTTGACTCGCCATCGATAACCGCTACTTAATTTCATTAGACGTAAAAGATGACATTGGATTTCTGGCCAGAATGCTCCATTGAATTTCGGAACGCATTATTTACTCCTTTTTTATACCACATTTTCCCCACTCAACTGTCATTTTCTCTAACACATGTATGCTCTTGTAAATGCCCGAGTCGACGAACGTCTATTCAGAATATCCCCCACAATTTCTACAAACGTTGACGTTCACGCAGTAAATATTCTGGCGAATATACCCAGATGTTTGGTGAATATTACATTTTAGTCGGCATTTGCCAACTGGTTGAATTTATGAAATACACGAGAGTAATAAATGGCTACAACTTACCGCATTTGTGTGACTCGAAATGTGCTATTTTGTTGTTACTTTGATTTATGCGTTGGCTCATTTGGTCTCGGAAAACCATAAGTAACAAGGTACTAACATTACCAACCAGTATATCTAAAACTGCTTGTAAAAGATTTTTTATAAACCATTGGAATTCAAAGTGGATATTATAGAACGTAGCGTCCCATTTTAATGAATGCAATTCATGAATTGACACAAAAAAGCTTTTGGAACGAAAGAACTATCTTATCTTATAAATAATGCATCTATTTGCTGCTTATAAAATAAATAATTTATGTTACAATAAATGTTTTAATTAAACGTATAATTTAATTTCTGGCAAACGTCCAAAGTCCTGCAAGATTTATTTTAAACGCGGATTAATTATAAGCCTCGTGCCGTTTCTTGCAATTTAATTTTAAGAGTTCAAAACGGAGGTCATGTGTTAATGCTTGAGTTTACGTTTAGTTCTAGAGTCTTTACCTTTGAAGCATTTCTTTTACTTGTAAGGCACGTTATAATTTTAATAACACTAGCTCTACTTGATGATTTTTCCTGCATTTACTTTCTGTACTTCATAAACATGTATGGTATACTGCACTTCTCCTATGAGTTAGAGATTTTTTCTACCTACCTACACGATCCAATCTTCTATATAAAATAGGCTATCTGAAGTAAGAAATAGTGTTTTAATTCGATTGGTAGTTCCCGTGGCGAAGGCGTTAAAATAAACAAACTATGGTTTCATATATCGATGCAAATAGCCTGAATATAACCTAGTAGTTGTATGCAGATGTTAATTAACAAAATTTCTTTATCTTTGTTAATTTCCAGACTAATCCAATCACGACGTCCAGTCGTTGTAACAATTCCGATGTAATAGTAGAAAGTCTATACAATAGTTTTCAACCCTGTATAAATAGCACACCCACACTTAATCAATTAAACCTACACATGCAAGGAAAGTTTATAATTAATTATGACATAAGCTTAGCTAATACTTTGTGAACACTTTTCCCATTTACATTTAATGTAAGGTATAATTTCATTATGCCATACAGTTGATTTATCGCAATTTCAATTTCAAAAATTTTAAATCGATGAAAATGTACTTAGTATTACTACCTTGTAAGTATGATATCGATTGTCAGCTGAAAAAATAAAGTCGATATAAAAATCGTATTAAAAAATCTGTAGTATTCGTCACGATTCTGTAAAATTCGAACCTTCTTCTAAGAATTCTCGGCCCGAATTCGTCTCGGGGTTTTCCTTTAAATCTTAACGGTCATCTACACTCTAGAAACCAATGTCACGTTTTGTTTTTTTATACTGAACATTATATGTAGAACTACTCTAAATGCTATTACTTGGAAAACATTTTACTTGGATGATTACTTTTTTTAAAATATCTGATTATGTCGGATTATCATTGCAAAACATAAGGTGTCTAAACAGTTCTGTATGCCTCGGATCTTTGCCTATGGAAGGATGCTGTGCAATCTGTTATGAATCGTATCATACTGAATGGATTAAACTAAAATCGATAGCCTTAACATCGAATATGCTTTAAACGAATCGATAATCGTAACAAAATGTTTCAACACATGCTACATCTGCGTACGCACGTGTGTGCTGTATTTAGACGGGCAATGTCTTGTCTATTAATATCCGCCACGCGGGTGGGTACATCACCTAGCGAGTTTATCAATCGTTCACGATTTTGTAGTTACAATGACTGTCTTGCTGTTAAACTGATGACTTAATTGGACGTATCGAGATTTTTACATAATTATAATAGTGGATAAATATGGTTGGGGTGTTCCTTGGATTCGTTTGGATAAAAAATGTCCTTAGATGATAGTCGTTTAAATTTCAATCAAAATTTACTAAATTAACTTAATGACGATAACAATCGCGGTAGACTTGAAGCTGACTTTTCTACAAAAATATTATACCTATATGTAAATCAAAATTAGCAATCTATATTTGAAAGTCATGATTATACATTTATACTCTACTTTCTTTCCACCTCAAAATAAATTTCATACAATGCTTTGATCATAGCCAAGATATTCCATATCAACAAATATCTTTATCAATCAATGATAAAGCAATTTCACCCTGGGAGAAAAGTAAAAGAACAAAGTTGATACTTTGTTCTTTTAAAAGATTACAAACATGCATTATCACCTGAGCAAACAACGGAATCATCTGAAAGATAATATTTACAAACAAAACCATTTCTCGCTATATCATTCGACGCGTTATTCAAAACATGACATCTGGGTTTATGTAAAACTACCATATTTGTATCAATTTGAATTTTTTTTTTGTGGAATAGGGCGGCAAACGAGCTGACAGATGACCTGATGGAAAGTTAATGCTGTCGCCCATGGACATTTGCAGCACCAAAGGAGCTACAAAATGCGTTGCC
>DVRM01000199.1:0-11702 GCA_018232405.1 Junonia genoveva | reverse complement strand
AATAGAAATGGATCGTGCCTATTCCTTACTTTTTCAAGACGTGTGCTTAAAAAAAAGTTTTAAGAAGACGTAATGTGCCATGGTAAGATTGTTTGACAAGTATGATATGACGTCATCCGTTTTGGGCACGTCACGTATCGTGACATAGAGAATACGGGCCAATATAATTGAAACGTTACTGCGTAAAATGCATGCGTAATATTTATACGCTTAATAATAAAATATATGATATGAATAAAGGTCGTAAAACGTATGAAAGTAAAATTATAGCAGTTAAAAAATTACGCAACAGTGAAAAGGTTCTTGATTAAAACGGTATCCCAATAATAACAGTCTTCCGCATAATATTTGCGACATCAGCTATATTCGAATGCAAATCATAACATTTCCGTACACACAGAAATGATTTCTACATCAACATAGTTGCGTAAACATCGTAAATGCTTTGTAATTGTAAATTACTAGATTTTAGATATACCTTCAAAGCCGGTACAAACGAATCGCAAACATAATTATTATTAGGAATATGCAAATTCGCTTGTCCTCATTGCATTAATTTGAAATTCAGAATTTTATCAATTTTATCTCTTTTTAATTGGTTCTGAATCTTTTAAATCTTTAAAAGTCAATCAATAGGAAGTGTCGTTTCCGCGAAAAAATGATTACTTCTGTTCAACTGTTTATTTTGTTGTAATAATTTGTTTTTTTTTGTCTACTATTGCTTCAGACTTTATTTCGATATACGGTAATTTTATATGGACATAATAAGAATTGAAGACGTCAGTCAATGCTTTGTTGCTCGTATATTATCTACTTTCTTCTTATTAATCACGACTACTTTCTATCAAACCTAAGGTTAAAACGACCAAGTTCAACGATTGACGTCCTCGTCATTCAACGGATAATCATCAGTTGACCTGAACTTGTCACTTCCCGAAGGCTGTCTGCGTTCAAGTTTGTTATCAATCAATCAGACTGAAATAAAAATACACACCAAATTACGTCTTATCTACCTTTGTCATAAGGCACACATTAGTAAACCAATTTATAAAAAAGTATACCCGATGTACTGCACAAGCAGACGCTTGATTGACAACAGTTAACAAATGGATATTAGCAACATTATAACCTTGACAACATCCGAATTGCGTGTTTTGCATTAACTTTTCCGTTAATAATGTCTGTCAAAAAAACTGCAGTATGAAATGAGCATTTATATTTCCTCATTACATAATAAATTTCATGGTCTTTAACTTATCTAGAGAGGTGATCTCTAGTGGGAATTCTATATTTCCGTACACAGATAGATATTTCAAACGCACAAGTAAAATATAGATAGAATAATAAATCTCGATTCGAGTGCTGAAGTGGCGTGATTTGCTCGATTATTCTTCCCGTATCATTCTGAGCCCGCATGTCAAGCTGCAGCGATTCAAGCGAATTGAATAAGTGCCTATCTTAGATAATGTTGACGGCTGAATACTTTATTAATAAAAACTTATATAAGTCCGATTACAAACCAATACTCAATGCTCTTTCAACAAATACTTCAACTCAATATCTTGATAAAATCTATAGGTGGTTTAATTTTCAAAAGTAGGTATGCATTTGATCATTTAAATCTTGAAATCAATCCATCTGATTATGCCAGAAGAAAAAGATGTGGTTTCATATATCGTGAAGCCAACAAAAAATTTATAATTTGACTACCTGATTTTGCGGAACAACATAAGGAAAAAACATAATGGGCAGGTGGAGAGCTGCCAAATACCTTAACACTATTGAATTACACAGTAGGTAGATGTTTGATGCGTATGTATAAATTTGTCTTCTGATAACATGACAGACGCGACGTTGCTTTGTAGAGTGAAATAAATTACGTGGGCGTACGATTCTAAATTCCACTCTTGATTTCTCTTTACTATTCTCTCTCATGTTTTGATTTGTTGATAAGATTTATTGGTACAACAATATTATAAATATTCAACCAATCAAGACTAACTAAAGAACTAGATTTAATAAACTCTACAAATTACCGTACAAGTCTAAATGTCAAAATATTCAGACTGTAGTCAGATTGGATTGTAATTAAGAAAATAGTTGTACTACTCTTCGCACGTTTGAATGATGTCAAACTTAACTTACAATGACGTACATTCGATGTACCTTCCAATTGTTAGCAACTTATGTTTCTTCATGTTTATTTACAAAACACCCACTCCGATTATTATGTTTCCAAAACAACCGTTCAATCAAATCGAACTGCACGTGTGTGTTATTTTAATCTTATCTACCGCGTCTGCGAAAAGTACATTGATCGATTACATTGATTCACGTTTTAACCGTATGACTTTTGCTCTAAAATGTTCATCTTGTATTTTTATTACATTATTTACAAATAGTTCAATATCATTGACCTTGACTTTTTTATCTTGTTTATTTCGTAATGTTCCATTAATAATAAAAACGTATTGTCTTGATCTATTCCAAAGTGTAACAAGTTGTTTGATCTATAAAAAGCTGTAAAAGTTTATATTCACTTTGAAACAGTGCCGCGTTTACTTTCATTGATTCAGAATAAAAAATAGATTTAACAACCCTAGTCTTTGTACAGTTAGATGGATGCGGTCCGCAGGATACAATGCGGTTCGCGTTAATTGCGCTCGGACGCACGCATAATTTCCGTTGATCTGCGGTACGTGATGTACGCACGTATCTAGATCAATTTTTATTGTATTTTATATTATCTGCTGATGGTGTACCACAATAGACGCAGGTGTACGTGTTGACAATGTTGTATCATTGGCCTTGTAATGTATTTATTTCCCGTGTATTACATTTCTTCGGTTGTGGATCGTGTTGTGGTTTGCACAAGTTTTTTTTAATTATGTTGTTGTTTCTTTTGAGTGGTAATCGATTGTGTACTTTGTATGTTGTTGTTAGTAATATGCTTGAATTTCTTATCATGTAGGTTATGTAAATATATACAATCTTACTTGAGTAAAAATTATAAAAATTCCAATGATTTAGCATAGTAAATTTTTTTGAACAAAAATATGACTTTTAAGCGTTGTGATTTCTCCTTTGTTTTTCTTCTGTTCTAAAGGTCTTTTTATACCTCCACAAAATTAATCAAATATTGTCAAAATCGTAATCAGCAATTCCGCATTATAGTTATGCCAATTCTTTTAATTCTAATAGTATCCTAGTGTTTTACCATAATATAGGAGATTAACATGGCGGCTTTTGATGTAACGATGGGGATCGGCGCCCCATTATATCTGGATTCAACAGAATAATTTCTACTTTGAAGGGTTGCATCGCCGCCCCTTTCTGACGGGAATAGCGTGACAATTTATTGGCTATTCTTGCACAATGCTAGAGAAAATTTATAACGTGATAATGTCAGTTTTTCATCCTTGTTTATTACTATAGGATTTTTGGATAAGTCTTTTAAACGCCTAAATGTCATTGTGAATGTTCCTAAATAGCACTTGATGAAACTTTTAGATATATGTCCCCATTTATCATTCATTTAATCTGTGTTAGCTTTTTTTATGGTGGACTCATAAAATAGGATAGATTTTTATGGTTTCATCATTCATTAGCTTTAAAGTCTGTTTTGGTCATAATTCCTGCTGTTCTACTACCCTAAATGATTGAGGTATGTTAATGGAAACAAAGGTACCAACCAAAAAATCGAGAATTATAAATGAACCAAAAATAATATCTATTATCTTACGAGGAAATAATTTTTTGATCTCATATAATTTTGTATTACAAAAATGAAGATAGTCCGGTCTATATGTATTCTGATACTATGTGCAATTAATTTCGGAAGGGAAAGCCACGCGTAATAAGGGTCCGGTCACGTGCAAGCGCGTGTCCGACAAGAACATTGCAAAGGCGTCAGAGCTGTCGCATTCTGACGTCTTTATCATAACCGACTCTAGCTAGTTTTAGAACTATTGCTGTTTTTAAACGGAATACGTATACAATACCAATTTGTTGTGAATTAACATGATTCGCGTTAAACATGGCTTGTCATATTGTGTTATGACTTGTCATTTATATAATAGGCTTTATCGATTATATCATTGGGAATATGTAAGCGGAAAAAGTACAACCGTCCTATTCTCGTTCAACAAAAGAATTTGCAACAGCTCCGGTCAAACTGTTCATTAATTTCGGCACCTCCATTGTTGTAGTTCGTAAAGCGTGACCCAACTCGTTGACCGATTGTTTTGTGCAATGCTTTGTTGTTTAAAAAAAAAAGAGTAAAAAATTATTCGCTCCCAAATAGCACAATGCACCGCGCATGCGCGCGGTGCATTGTGCTATTAAAAGGGTGGATATTACAATGCTCCCTCAATGTACGCCCTTTGGCCAGCTAGCGGGAATATATGGTTATCTCACATCGTTTCTCACGAATTTTTCATATGGGTTAACTGCGTTTTATTAGAATGCATCATTGCTGCATCGTTAAATTTTATGTATATGACGATTATTATATGTTCATTCAATAATATCATCGTAGTATACTCGTATATGTACGTAGACTCGTTGTTAGTATTACATCTATAAGAGCTATGGAAAAAGTGCCAAGTGACACGACCTTTTATGGTAGTTTGTTTTACTTATTTCAAAACTGAATGCATAATTCATCAAATGTTTAGACAAAGTGGCATTTATTTCATCACGAACCTAAAAAGTATCTATCAATGCAAACCCACGATTCACAACGATCATTAATTCACTATCTATCCCCGTCAGATTCGTATGTGTGTCAAATGGCATTACAAATGATTCCCTAAAATCCCTACCTAATCTATCCCATTCGTCATAGATAAAGTTATTTTGCTACTGTCAACCGTTTAATCTTATAACGGATTGCAGTTTTTGTGACGGAGAAACCGACGCCTACTCTTCAACTGAACCTATTGTTGACGATGTAGGTCACAGACGTATTTTGTAAAGTACTTAATAAGGTAAATAAATTATAATTTTCACTTAGCATACTGTCGTGTAATGCTTCTTCCTTTTCAATGGAATATGAAGAAAGATAAATGGAACAAAACGGTGAAAGTGCCCAAAAAATTAACACCACCATTTATCCAGATAACTAATGGATCGTTTCAAAGCAACTAGTTTTAAATAATAGTAAGAATTTTAACGCTACATATCATATTTTAAATGAACATAAAAAAAAACTTCTTCTAATCGAATTCTTCAATTCGTGCGTTATCGTTCCATTAAAAAAGAAAGATCTAACCGAAAACACTAATAATATTCAATTCCCAACAGACGCTACCCTTATCGTACCATCGCAATGCTATAACACTTCTATCGCGATATTATACAACGGCTAGGTGATTTCGACGTAACATTTGGCCCTCCGTCCCTCAGGACACAGTCGGGCGCACACCCTCCGTCTGTGTTCTGGAATGTTTGTACATCCGTATGGGTCTTTGTTTGTGGTTCATGTTAAAGGTGAATAGCATGTTTACCCATATCAGGGATAAAAGAAAGAAATTTTGAGGTAAAATTTTCGTTTGTTGGATTTTCTAATTCTGTACCTACTAAATACTGATGTAGCGGTATCCTTTTGTTTTAGTTATTTACATATCCTGATCTAAATTTTTAATTTCATTGATTTATTTTAGCATGAACAGTGACATTTACTATCAGAACCCAAAATTTTATGTGTGAAATTTTGCCAAACCATTGATACCTAAATGTTATATGAACATTGTGATGAGTATAATGTGACCATTGCACAAAATTACAAAATATTTAGCAAGTGAATTAAGTTCAATTAAATTGTACTTAGTACCCACCGGCTATTGACTGTGTGTTCGCAAGCGTGACTGCACATGTTGATACATCACCTGTCGCCTGTATTCCCACGGTAGAGTGACTTTCGAAATTACGGGGAACTCGCGCTGGAGTGGCATGTTTTAATTTTTAGGGCTCCATACCCAATGGGTGTCTATAAAACCCTTTATGTAAGGAGCCCTCAGACATTGTCTTTTCTACGTCATCTGAACCTCCATGCTTTAAAACACCAATACAGATGAAAGAAAATCTATACACACAAAACAAGAAAGTCAAAGAAAATCATATAACAGCTACAATAACATCTGACAGATTCTCATGAGTAAAACAAATTCAAATTTTCAATTCAATTCAAATATACTTTATTGTAGATCTTTATTATACATCCTTAGAATTTTGGAAATACAAAGGAAAACCTAAATTCTGGAAAAGTCTTCTCAATAGCTTGGATGTTTTTCCAGTTATTGTTAGTAATGTATAAATCATATTCGATACAAATGTACGATATAAATAATACATGAAAGATCAAATAGAATGTGTTGTATAAGTTAAACATCCGATTTTATTATAAGAAGGGAAAAAGGATATCATATTTCATACACTTCTAACAGTTTGTGTATTGAATTATATTCGTGAAGAAGTTTTTCATGTGTAGTGTGCGTAAGCTTGATATAACAAGTAGCCTAATCTTGTTACAACTTGCTATCGAATTCAGTACAATTTTGTCAGTAGATTTGTAATCAACTGTCATTATTGTAAAAGCAATCGATTTGATTGCTATAACTTTAGCGTAATTAGGCCTAAGCTCAAAAAGTTCTAGTTAAGACGATTGCAATTTAACCTCCGCTGGTCATTAAAAAAACCGTTAAGTTGTTACCATTCGTATTACATTGAACGAATTTCAAATGTTATTCATAGTAAATTATAAGTTACAATGTAATTTAGTTAAATATATGAATTAAGTTAATAATGTTTTTAGAACAAGGTGAGAGTTGGGACACGAAGTTTCTAAGGCTGACCTTCTAATGAGATCGACCTTATGCAAGCTTTAATGCCTGTAATTTTTCGGAACCACACATTGTAATCATGTGAATAGCATATAATATCCATATATGTAGAAAGTGAAGTATCAAGAGCAATCCTTAAGTTTTGTATAATCATATATACTCGTGATTATAACTTCAAAACTCTATATAAGATTATATTTTTTAATTCTCTCTCAACCTCATTTATAACAGTCACTCATCAGAAGCTTAGTAGATATCTATTAGTTTGATCGATTAGCCTATACTTTGATCATCTATCAAATCTAAATCGTGCTTTAAAATTTCTGCAGTACATTACATCGAATCTATAGAAATACTTCGCTTTGATCCTTGCATTAGCTATCTGCGTCTCGGCATTATCATCGAAGCCATTAATAACAATAACAGTAGCACTTTAAGTTTTAGGTCATACACAAAATGCATATGGATCAACTAAACGGTAATTTGTAACAATCGTCTCAGTGCAGTCCTGCGGGCTGCCTTGACCCAAATCGTGCGCAAGCGCAACCGGCACGCGGTCGCGTGCGCGCCGTTCATCAAGCCTGAGCTCCAGCGTGTTATATCAGATACGACGCAGATTTGTAAACGTTGTGTTTTAGTTTTATTTGACATTTTGTATTTGATTTACCTCCGTTGCTTACGACACGAAGAAATTGTTCCGCACTTGCCTTGCTGGTTTCGTTTAATGGTGTTTGCATCTGACCAGTTCCACGTTTCATATTTCTAAATTATATATATTCTCAGTAACAACCTTTCTGTTGACAGTTTTGAAATAAAACAAACTTCAGTGATTATTTAAAGGCTAAACATAAACAAATAAATATTTTAGACATGTTCATTGAATAGAGAATTACCTTTAATAAAGTGTCGGAGGATATTCTCTTAACAGTAAATACTCAATTGATTGAAGTTGCATTTAACTCTTCCAACGTTTTCGCACCAAAACCTTGTCAGCAAGCGCCTGCGATGCGTCCGCGCATATTTATCACCGGGAAATGCAAACAGCGTGCAAACTGACAACACAATAGATCGTCTATTACAGCGCAGAAATAATCCGCCTTACCCACTTTCAAAGGGTATTCGCATGTAGTCTCCGCTTTTGAGATTGGTTAAGACGTAAGTAACGATTACAATTTGATACAATTGACGTTTCTACAGTGATTTAACTCGATGTCTTAGGAAAAATATCTACTTGGCATTTATGTAAATATCTTTAAATCGTCTGTGATTTCTGTGAATACCGAGTAGATCTATAGTTATGTGATGGCATATTTGTATAAGTAGATGTTTGTTGTTTTGGAGTTACTTGACATAATTCAAATGTTTTTAAAAAGGTCTTTCAAAGTTCTTGTGGGCTCCGAAATAAAGTTATGGATAGTGTCAAAAATCACAAATGCTATTTAGTGTTAAGATGCTCTTAAATTTGTTCTCTTGGTCAAATTCAATACATGGTACCGACTCAACAACATGAAACTTAAAGGCTACTTAAAATCGAGTAGCATTTAAAAATTTAGTCTGTAATCAAGTTAATTTAATAGGAATACCAGTATATTAAAGTCTTTAAGATTAAATAATTTAGTATAATAAAATTAACCTTTAGAATAATAACAAAATATACAATCACCTATCTCCATTCCATTAGGCTCAATCTTTCCCACGTTTGGGTAAAGGTCTGAGGATATTGTAGCCTTTGAATTATTTGGCGTACGTCAGAAATAATCACCCTTTAGGTTTTCAATTTCGCAAGGCTAGCTTAGTTGAGTACTATTAACTACGGGCGGCTAACAATAAACATTATTTAAATACTTAGTAAATCACTATTCATTCCTTGTGTTACTCTATCTGAAATAAAATTTAAATAATGGACTATTAAGACTTTTGAGATAATATTTAATTGAATTAGGCGTTATTTTTCGGAATTCCATGGTAACAGATCAAATATTTATTTTGCTATAATCCGCGAAAACAGTAGAAATCTGTCTGGTATGATGTACACACAGACACTCTATACGTACGTTTCACTCCGACACCGGAGCATCCTCAGGAGATGTTGCCTCTACAACTGACCGTTTGATTTGTTTTGACACTGAAATCTTTAAATTTACCTCAACATATCTATGTTGAGGTAAATTTAGACACAAAATTCTAAGTATAAATGTCTCACCTAGTAAGTGTATGAAATAATGAATTCACGCTGTATAAAGTCGAAGCTAAAAAAAAGTAATTTAAATCAGTTCGAAACAGTTATAGAGCTCACCTCAATACATCTTGAATGAATGTAGAGTTATGTTAATCCGTAACCCGTGTTATCTTGCAACCTTTAGCTTCTATATGTTTTATCGGAATACATTAATAATATAGATACGCCGTACTACGATGCCATTATTGATGGATCATTTAATTCGTTTCATTGCATCACTCCACACGATATTGATTTGTTTATTTACATTTGTGTTCATGTTGAAAGCCAAAAATGCTGGTTGATAAATAAATACTTCATTTATAGCAACGTTTAAACTATTAAAGTTTACTTGAATCTACATAAACTATATGTTTTAAATGGTATACAACATACGTAATTTAGAGATCAAAACTTCTTATTGCATGCCAAGAAAATGTTAATTTTGGATGATATCACGAATGACCGAAATTAAGTAATCAGTAGGCGATTGTATAATTTTTGACATGATTAAAAAATAGGTACATATATATAAACGAATTCGCGAACGATGCCAATTTATAAATGGAATAAATTAGTTCTAACGAACTCGTTTCTAGGTATAATTTATGCTTAAATAATAATAAAGTTATCCATATTGTATGAGTTTATTTTAGCTACGTTACCTACTTAACGTGTTTCACAATGGAATAAGTGCGTTAAGCGTGATGTACAATTATCTGTATAAACGTAAAAGCCACGCCAGTCACAATAAGGGAGAGACACACACGAGGCACATGCGCGAACTTTTTGTCCGTCACAAAAAGTATTAGTAAAGTAACAGCCTGTACATGTCCCACTGCTGGGCATAGGTCTCTTCTCCTATTAGTGAGAAGGTTAGGAAGCTTTATTCCACCACACTGTTGATGGATATACTTACACTTGTTAGAGTTTCTTCCGGCACATGCAGGTTTCCTCGCGATCTTTTCCTTCACCGCTGAGCTCGAGATGGATTTGAACACAAAAACACTTTGAAAATTCAGCGGTGCTAGTCCGGGTTTTAACCCGCGATTTTTGGTTTAGATCGATGTGCTCTCACCACTAGCCCACTTCGGCTTTGTCACAAATAGAACGTAGGAAAATGTATCGCACACCGCACATAACCAAACTAAAAGTCTGCCATAGTTTTCATATATTCTATAATATTTTAAACGGACAAAAAGTCCTCGTCAGTCCTTTCTCGTGTGCGCGGCCCATAATTAACATGTTGGTCTCTGCGACCACGCGTGACTCACGATCGGCTACTGTACGCCACACAATTACTTTCAAACTATTTTTCATATGACATTACAACCTTATTGTACGGTTTCATTAATTGTTTTTATTATTCCACTTTCTATTCCAGCTTTTCAAATTTATGTTACGTCATTATTAACGTTATTTATAGCCGTTTTAGATGTTATCTTATCTTCATTCTTTCTACTGGAACCGAAATTTAAATTAGGATTGTCCGGTATAATCATTAGGTGTTTTGCATTTCGAAAATACATAAGTAATGGGATGTTGAAAATAATTAATGTGCGCCATTTAAGTCTATTAAACAACGTTTCGTTTTACACACGAAACATTCTCAAAATGGTATCGTTTTTTAAGGATGTGTATCCAACTGTTTGCGTTCTCTTCCGTTTTATCTTTAATTTACTTGAAATTTGCTTGTTTACACCAATATTATTTGCGTGGAAAAGAATCAGAGTATCTTCCGGCAGTGGTCGTGACCTCAAACCCGTTTTCTGTAGCGTCACCATCGATGACGCAACACGGGCTAATGTTATTTGGTTTAGTCATTGGAATCATGTTGATCTTGTCATTTTACTTTCTTATAGTGTAATATTCGATTCGTAGTAAAGTTTGATTTGGTAAATAAACAAATGGGTTTGTTTATTGTTAGAAGTATTTTTTCCATTTCTACCTCTTTCGATTGTGCGTGTTAACTTACCAAAGCTGTTAACGCAACTCGTGCTTTAGCTATCGGAGTAAAACGCATTTTGTTATAATACCTTTTTATACCTATTTTTATTTAATTACAAATCTATAATAAAATTATGCTAAATAACTCATCATTACTGTGAAACTCGTCATCCAATTCCATAAATTAGTAATGACACCATTTAACTATTACGTATAAAATATCACATCATGTTATTATAGCTAACAAAAATTGTCTGTGAAACAAAACACAAACGATTCACAAACACATCAAAACAAACTTCATAATAACACGCGTATCACTAAACGTACAATTACGCAAAATAAATATTGTTATAATAACAACGATACTCTCTTGCAGTCTCAAAGAAAGCTCGTGATAAACGCGAGTTTACGTAAGCGAACTTTTTGTTATCTAACCGAGCTTCGGCCAAACATCTCTGATCGTATCGATGGTATGTCGTAACAGCTGTGCGCTATCTGCTATCGGAACTGAGTCGGATGTACGTCAAGTGATGAGCTTGTAGCGGTTTGGCTTTCGTTCGTTTTGAATTTTATGGTCGTATAGTAAAAAAAGAAGACTTACTTCTTCTGATAAGTGATAGCGAGTTAATATTTCATAACCTCTAATTAAAAGCAGTTATTACAAAAGTCATCTAATTTCGAAAATCGATATA
>DVRM01000198.1:0-11719 GCA_018232405.1 Junonia genoveva | reverse complement strand
GATAACGATCGTTACTCATAGTAGGTAATATTCTAGTCGAAATGGTTACTGGCTTGCCCTCTGGGCTGCGGAGGTCAGATGGCAATCGCTTTGCGTAAAAATCAGTAACCTGTCAAAACAGGCTAGAATAAAGCAGACCCTGGCTAAGTCCGGGAAAAATGCAAGGAAGAAGAATTATAAACAAAGTAAGGGAGACAAAAAGGAGTTCTTTGTAAAGCATACATGAGCATTATACGAACGAGATTTCGTTCTCTGAAGATGTTAAACTTTGTACATACATCGGCTGAGTCGATTATGAGTATGTTTATTTATAATAGTGTTACAATGAAAAATAATAAATATGTGTGAGACATCTATTGTTTTTAAATATAGAGATTTGCTTATGAACGTTGGAGTTATGTTGGAACAAACATTTTGTAGAAGAACTCACCTCTTTTAAGCCGTCGAGTCTTCCAAGTGATTTAGATTGACGCAATGGCAAGAAGGCTTTAAGGGCGTCCATGCGTGATATCCGTTCTGGTTCTCCATTTGTGGCGGTGGTGAGGTCTGCGCAAGAGAGGCGAGCCTCTGCGTCGCTTGTCTAGAAGCTGTTTGGCAGTTCTCGAGCGCCGCTGCACTGGCGCGGCCTCCTCCTCCGGTTCGCTGCATACTTCTCTAGCCGCGTGCACCGTGTGCCGCCGCCGCGATACTGGCGGCGACGTCAGCCGCGACACCAAAGATTCAAACATTGCACTTAACCGCTGTGATACTTCGAAGGACCAATCGCGCGGGATGCTCACATCACCTTCACTAAAACCCATTTTTCGTAGCTCGATCTATCTCGTATCCCCGAACGCCTACAACCAAATAATACTATTTCACAATTAGATCGTTTTTAAACTCAGAGTGGTGAATCTCGAAACCTCAAAGTCGATACTCCGCTGCTGATGCGGACGGGACAGTTGAACGTACCGCGTTGCTTTTGTCATTGAGCTAATTTGTCATGAGTTCACTCGATATGGTTTGTTTGGGATTCATTCACACAGTGTGCGCACCGTGACGGACAATACGCAATTCCGGAAACGGCAGAGCACTAGGGCCGCACATTTTATTAAAATTCAGTAACGGAACACGAACCTATTGTTGGAGCAATTATGACAAACTTTTCACACGTTTTACGTATGATGCACTATAGGTTTGTTAACCTGGTTACCGCGTTTTGTAATTAAGAGAGACCGGCACCGGGTCCTAATGCGAGCGTCTCACGGCGCGGGCGGGGCTCACTCTTCGAAAGTGTGCCATCGCCGATCCCAAAACATTGCGATGGCACCTTGCCACGCACGATCCGTCGAAATAGAACCACACAAGGTCAGTCATTGATAGTGAAAATAGACGCAATTTCAATGATAATTCCTGATATTAGTCAACGTTAAGACTTCAGCTATAATTTGTAAAAATTGTATCCGAATTATTAAAAGAAATCAATAAATATGTGTTCGGCAATATTATACACTGTAAACGTAATTAATAATCGGGTGTAATATTTTTAAATAAATATATTAGTTAGGTATATGTATCTATAATTGATATACATATAAATAGTAATTCGGTGACAAACCGTGAAGATAAAAAATAAACCTTTATTCATCGAATTATAAATATTTTCATACTAAAAAATAATATAATTATTAAAATGAATTTTAGTTTTTTTTTGTGTAAACAACATATAAGCAAAGTACTATTACGAAAGCACCTGAGTCAAGATAATTATTTCTTTTAACAGTTACGGCTGTGACGGCTCGCAACGCACCAAGGTTAAGAAATATAATGGCCTAGAATTTTGCTGGTAGTTTTTTGTAATCTGAAAAACGTGAATTAGATAAAACATTAGGTCGCATGAAATGTAAAATTTAATAGCTCGCAGCGTGCTACTCTATTGATAGCGTGTGTAATGATTCATAGTTCATAGATGACGATTGCCTGCTGTACAAGGTGTTGTGGGCGCGCCGCCCGAGGGCTGTTAGCTCCAGTCGGTGGCGATCGTTTGTGGAGCACGGCTCAGCTAATAAAACGGTTAGTCCTAAGCCAGCCTGCGACGTCGAAGCGAACCGGTACGGAGACCGGTCTACCGCCCCCCGCGCACATTGCCACCCCGCACGCTTCTAAAATACACGCATCCACATCACCTTATCAAGAGAGCCATTGCGGCTAAGCTTGTTGTTTGTCCGCTCTCCTATTTCACAGCCCGCTCGAACTTGAGATAGCTCGTATCGAATTCATCGTTGGGAGCGAACTCCGGCTAAACTGGCAATATGATATGCGACTGGTGATCCGACAAACCGCAGTTTAGATTAAATTTAATAATAGAAGTAGCGAGAACGGTTTCGAATGATGCGCGTGTTTTAAGGGTACGCCGTTGATGATAAAATTGATTCGTTATGCATCTATTATGGTGATGCAATCGCGAGTAAAACGCCGGCTATTTATAAGCAAGAAGACCGAAATGATATCTAATGTAGCGTGAAAACAATTGGCGAAAGTCTGGTATAACAAGTTAGCCAATAGGCGAGTAGTGACAAAGGCGCAGATTAGAAAGTGTGTTGTGTTGTGTATCAGAAAGCCTGTGATACGGTGTGCGCACACGCTCTGATTGGCGTCCTATCTGTAGATCTGTCACAGCCGCGACCATAGTACACCATGGCGGCGAACACCACAACGCGCTAAAAGCACGCCCCACCTAAAATAGGCTAACGTTCGACAAGAAACTGCTCTTGTTGCTACAAGTAACGCCGGTTCCGGGGCTTTGCGGCAAGAAAACTAAAACGACTTTGGGCTACAAAAACTAAAAATTTACCGCTCGTCTCACTACACCCGAACTTCACTAAGCTATAATGAAGCATAGAATGCTAAATTAAAATAAATAACGCTATGGCATTACGGTCGATCTATTTATACAATGAACACGGCTAAATTGTTTTTTACACTTTTACCGTGGCATGAATTTAGAACAGAAATTGTGTAAAGTATTGTGCTGTACATAATCAGACCGTTAGATTATTTTTTGTAAGATGTCAAGGAAAATCACAACATGACACTGTATTTTGACAGTTACGCGATTACAGTACCGTGACGGTGATGTATTGTCGTTCTCAACCTGGCTGAATGACCTAATGTACGAAGATACGGAAATAGAGAGATTAGGAGGTCAGACGGTGACCTTGGCTGAAAGTGGGTCGGTCGTGAGATGGGCTATCGGGTGTCACTGCAGCAGACGTCACGCTTCAAACACCAGCTCGTGCTTACGCCGTTTCGATCACTGAACAAGAACTAATTTTCTACAGGTACAAATATAACTACAAACCTAATCGTTGTAACCATCACTCACATTTTATCTTTACAATACCTACGTGCAACCCATAGGTCGCAATCAACGTTATAGATATTGTTTTATTGTAATTTAGGATAGAAAAGCCTTAAATAGATGTATACTTTATGTATGTATGTATTTTAATACCTTTTTACAAAATAAAGTTTATGGTTTATTATACTTTACCATATAACTATACCTACAATGGATAATTTCGGTATTCTACTAAATATTCTAAATAATATTCGACAATTAAAATAGGTATAATGATAAGATCGAAAAACGATTGATCAAAATTAAACATTAAAGTTACATTGATTCGGATGCTTCGATTTTATTGATAGACGTTAACAAAAAATATTATTTATCACCGAATACAATAAATTAACTACTTTTAAGTTTTTTTAGATACTTCGAGCTCACCCACAGCGAACGAGTAGAGCTGGTTCTATAGTTAATCGTTGAAGAGAATTAAAAGTATTAAAAAATACCTAACCGCGGTGCACGGAATCGTTTACTCTAACGACAAGACGTGAGTGAAAGCCAAGGCCCTCGGCGCTTATCTTATTTTGTATTAAAATATGCCAGATAAACATTGTAATAGCTAAGTAAAGACCGTGTCACACTTACGACAGTGTCACAATCTATGGCTCTATGCCTTCTGTCAAGAATATCCCATACGCTTACACGTTACTTCGTATTTTAAGCTTCTTTCCAATACCTATGAACTTGTTATAGACGTGATAAGTTTGGCACTCCTTCGTGAATACAAAAGAACTTCATAGCGCTACAGTATCTGAATATTCAGTTTAAAGTCCAATTTATTTCGATTCTGTTATAATATACACGTTTACAAGTAAAGAAATTCAAGCAGTAACTGTAAATAATCTTTATACGATCTATTTTATTACATCCAAATGACACAAACCGCTCACTGGACGGTTGCGTTTCGACGAATGTTTACGTTCGTTTCAGTTATGTAAACACTTCGTTCGATCAGTTTATGAAGTGTCAAACATTAATACCGTCTATCGAGTGGTTTCGGAAACTATGTTCGTAATTTGTTATGAAGGGTATATGCCGTTATATGGCCCTTGTGTTATAAACGCATATGAAGCTGTGGCGTGACAAGGTTGTTTGAACGACTCTAACTGTTGCCCCTCGAAGCGAAGTAACACGGTCGCTGGCTCGCGCACTCGACCACCTTAAATTACGTTGAAGATAAGCTATTACTAACATCACGTAATTATTTATCTTTGATCAAGAAATGACGTTACTTAAGGTCAAAATATATTAATATAATGAAAATTCGAGGAGAGTTTCATTCATTTTTTTTTTCATTCATTGAATAATTGTGTATTTTACAATCATAGACGTAGACAAAAATTCATATAACGAAAAAAGACTTTTAATTTTGATTTTGTAGTTTCCTTAACCCTGATTAATTTTACTAGGTGTGAAAGAAGTAATATAACTCTAGAGGTACAGAATTTGCGTAGTATAAACAAAAACATGTCTTAAAAATGTCATATTCAAATAAAAATTATTTGTAGACTTTCCGGTCATGGCCTAAAAAGTGTATTTGCCTCGATACGTCCGACTACTTGTGAAATCACTCGGCTCTAATTAGCTCTAATAAGCAACATACATTACTTATATAACACAAAATATTGACATGATAAATTGCTACTCGTAAAATTATTTGTAATTAGTACAAATTTACTTCGTTAACTTTTTAAATAAGACATTGTAATTATGGTTGACATTGTTTCGGAACGATAATTGTTTTGAATTATGTAACAGATACTTAATTTCCGTACGTACACTATTTTAGATTATTTTAGGGACATCTGATGATTTCCATAAAAATAATTTATTTTTTACTTCAAAACCTATTTTCAATTATTTATTAATGAAAAAAATATCAATTGGACCTATTCTATGATACTTACAACTATATTATATTTTAGGAAAACATTTGAGATTTCTACTCCTTTTTTCTTACTATTACAAGATTCTGATTTAAAATTTGGCACAGTTGTATAACTTGTTTTCCTGCATCTATTTTGAGTGAAAACGTTTTAGTTTTAAAGTATTGAATTATTTGTTATTTTATTTACAACGAATCCGACGTTGAAAAATGATATGATTATGTTTATCATATAACAAAAATAAACAAAAAATACGAATTAACTCTTTTGTTTCATATTATTAATTACTCCCGACATAGTGTCAAAACTTAGAGGTTTTATTAATCGTTTACAATATTTCAAAAACTTTCTGTTTATTAAATGGTTTAAAATGTGGTAAAAATTATAATGGTTTTAATAATCGATTTGTTTATGCCAATTATTGCTAAGTTATGTATAACTGTTAACTTGATCTAGGTCGGTCTGACTTACTGATGAAATACTTCAACATTTAGAAGTTGTCAGACCTTTATTTCAAAGATCATCAAATCTCATGTACGTACATATGTATATAGAATTTTTTATAACTAAATACTTCATCTGGTTTAGCTGTTTATATAGTCAAAATATTTTCTTCTTTAGCGGCTAACATAGGCTCAGTTGTTATAATCCCTGTTACCTATTTCCAATTAGTTCTAAATGATTTATTTTTACTAATTGCCTATTTTACAACAGATGTTAAACAGAAATTATAATAAGCAGTTTGTTAAAATTTTATAGAAAACCAAAAACAAATAAAAACGTCGAAATGGTATTTACAATCCTATGGCCTTTAACTGTCCTGTCTTTCTCCTCGAAAAGAATAAAATTTAATGTCCCCTTTTAAAGGTAATAAAAATTCTTCTATACGTTTTTAAAAGCTTTACGGACCCCAGCGAACTCTGTAACGAGATGTTAATCCGTTTGAAGTCACCAAAGCACCATAAACAATGGTTCAACCTTTTTAAAAAAATCTTAAAATAGCCCGTTTGATGTTTAATATTCCCATTCACACGTTGCACAGGTTTCCAAACATAAGGTAGTGAGGTTCGGTTACGAAACAATGTACGTTGTAAATGATAAAATCGGGCTAACAATATTTACTCTCAGATAAGTAGCGAGAGACGCGTTAAATTTGATAATTACTTACAGCAATTATCTTATCTTGCACCATTAGCTCCACCCACTTACACTAGCACCGGTTAGAGCATTTGGGTCAGTTTTTAAGTGTCTCGTCTAAAACGACAGCTAAAAAATAAATCTTCTGAAAGCACGAGAAGCAGGAAAAAACCGACGTGTCGAGATAAAACGAACATTTGAACTTCAAAATGGAGAGCGAGGAGATATTTATATTATTGAGTTCTCTTAATACTGTCAGTAGTAAATATTCGAAGATATAATTTTGTTCTACATATGTCCTTGAATAGAGTTTAACAAAGATTGATAGTTCAATTTTGCTCATTTATATGTATTAGGTTAATTGAGAATTTCATCATCTAGAATTCTAGATAGTTTTATTGCGTTATAAGAAATTAAAATGATTAATTTAAATAACATAAACATAAATGATCCGAGTACAAAATTACGACAATTTCGTTACAAATGAGCTTCAAGCAAATATCATCTAAAACGACTGTAAAATGGTACAAATTTAGATCATTACGTTAATGAGAAGTGTCCGAAATATTGGCAGCTGCTTTTAGTGAATCATAGACTTTTAAATCTGTTTTAAAGTGACAAAGTTAATCGCTTAATATTTTTACATTAAAATATCGTAAAAATATAACTATTTTAATAAATAATTTACGTCATAACGCAAAAAGTTACGTTACGGCTCTACATCATACAATTAATTCGTTTTTCACCGATAAAAGCAATCAATAATTGCTATTATTACAGTATTATTTATTCGTTATTATTGTAAATAAAATTGGTACATGAAACATTTAAGAAGGTCATCTATCTTCTTAAAAATATATATCTTGTTTCAATTTGGAGTTTCATTCTGTTTTCAAACGTACTAAATATGGAGCCATAATGACGTCACCTAATGTGTTTATTTACTTTTAAAATTACTACATACCTACAAGCAAGACAAATTAAATTATGCTTAAAGATCTAATTAATATCACCTTTGATTAAACATTTAAATGTTTCAAAACTTAATACACTAAGTCTTTACGTTAATTATTTTAGTGCTCAAAAATTGTTATGTAAAAAATATAAAAAAATATTGCGCAATGCTTTCTTTCAACTTTAGACAAATATACAAGTAAGTGTGATGTGTATTTTAAACTTAGTGAAACCTACACTGTTCGGAAACCCAACTTATTGTTTACATTATTATAATGTGGGATTTTCTTAACTTTTACTTCGCTGTACCGGGTCCGAGTTACGAAAGTTTCTTCGATTCCTATATACACTGTTATAATGGACATTTAATTGGACATTTCCATAATACTCGTACCGTTTCGAATATTATCTTTGGAATATAATGGCGTAGGACCACATTCCTTTTCTCCACTAATTTTAACAACTCTATTATGACGCACACGAGCCAAAGATACCATCGGTATTTTATTGTCTATTCGAATTCTGGGATTTAATTATATAAATATTTGGAATTAGAAAGCCATGTATGCTTGTTAAAAATTTTACTTGTATAGGTATTATACCTCGTTTTTGTTTAGAAAGATGTTAAAATTTGAAAAATTATTCATTCTTTCATTATAAAATCGATATGCAAAATTCTTATAATGTGTACATTTAAATTGTTTATTCTTTAACGTAGCTTTGTTGAATTCTTTTGCTTGATTTAGGTTCAAACGAAAAAAAAAATATAGACAACCGGATCTCAGACCAGTTTGAGTGACTAATCCGTTGTTAGGAGTCGTGGAACAAAGCTCTAAATGTTCCAATGTAACTGAAGGGAAAACGAAAGCGAAACGGAGTTAGTGCAACAAGTGTCAAGTTGGTAATGAGGTTATAATCAGCCTTTCCGGCGTCGCATCCGGCGCTGTAGAAAAGCGTATTCGCTTCAAGACTTACTCTATTTCATTGATCAACTTATGTGTGTATTTGAAAAGCTTTGCGCGATAAGTATATTATTATCTACATAAAGCGCAGACTTAATATTATTTAGCTATCGTAAATAAAGTGTCTCTTTAAGTATTGTCTAAGTATTTACAAAATGTTCTAAACTACAGCTTTACACAGCTTTTTTTAAAGTAGAAGAAATAGCATTACAACTTTTGCCATTTTAAATCAGAATAAGGTCAAATAAATATTTCTTCTTTAAAAATTATTATTGATTTTTCATTACCATGTATTTAATTGCTACGTACTGACGAAATATTAACGAATAACCTTTTGATACCGGTTCTACAAGTCGTCCTGCCTTGTGTGGTGGAGTCGCATATTTTTGAATTTCGTCTATACTGACGGTTGACTAGAAACCTGTCTAATATATCACCTAAAGTGTGGTCCTGATTATATTGATGTTTTACGGATCGTTTCAAACCAAATAAATTTTAAATAAAATATATGGACGGTTTTATGCGTTCTCGCTCGTGGATTGAGATTAATCAAAAACTTTTTCTTGATTCAATTTAAAGTGGGTTTATTGCACGGGCTCTATGTCTGTTCTAATTGATTAATGATATTTATGCTATTAGTGTTAATATAGTTCACGTTTTACAATATTGTTTAGCACTTCATGTATTGTGCGAAATTAAAATATTTTCTCCATTATTCAATTCAAATGGTCTACTCTGAAAGTGATAGGCGCCGTCTTCATGGCCTTTAACCTCCTTCGGTTTATGAAGAGTGATTACCGCTAATCGTTTTTGTAATAACCATAATCGATTTCGATACAACCTGCAGCGATGATGCTTCTTTCATATCAATTTCTATTGATTTAGATTTAGCCAATGATAATATAGTTGATAGAGTCTTTATTGTTTGCTTGACACATTATTGTTTGATCATAATAACAATATTTTATCTATCGTATCGAATTAATACATTATTTACTTGTTAATTGGTAATATTAAACAGACCGCTAACACATTTGTGTGAATATGGCAATAAAGTTGTGTTACAATATTTTCGCAACCTTTCGGCATTCATTTGTATTCAAGCTTGTATTCATTCCCATTCCATAAAAGTCCGTTACGATGATAATTAGGCGCCAAAAATCTTACCGGTCAATACTATATCTGGAATCTGGAAATATTTTTTGATTCGTATTTTAGTAATCATTCTGCTCTACCTACCAGTTGCAGTCAGTGATCATACATTGAAAATTGAGATATCAAAAACCATATTGAGTGACTTTGTAACGTATTCTAACAAATCTTAGTGTAGACATGACAATATTATCATTAAAAGTATCAACATATTATTATTTAAGTTAACGGAACGCGCAAGACGTGGACTATTGAGGCCGCAGACTCACCACCCGCTGAGTAACCACAAAATAATGCTGTACTTAATTATCAGGTTACTATTTACCGTGATGAATATGACATCGCCAACATCCGGAGATATCGCTGTGATAACTTCAGGCAATTAATTTTCCACAATAAAATATAGTCACACACGATCGCAACCTATAGCCTATTGCAAGCGATGCACGCAATCCAAAACAAAAAATAACACGGTTTCTGCACTGAGTCAATGGCGTAGCGAATACGAGTTCCCTTTACGGGTCACACACGATACAATAAACGTAGTCAATTTTTGAATTAAACACTCAAAAGCTGCGACAGCAGCTATTTCGATACGGAAAAGTTTGTTGACAGAAAGCTTGCGCAGTCAAACAGGCAAGACGTTCACGCCGCTCTCGCGCATACTTCGGTGTGAAGTCGGCCGCGGACAGCACGCGGCTCGGATCACTTCGGCAGCAGTCGGCGACGTTCGGTTGGAATGCTCGGCACGCAAGCCGAGCCAGAGCCCAGAGCCTACGAGTTCTGCCGGTAGGTACTGATTCCGATCTACGTGGCGTCTGCTTCATATCAGATACATACTTAAAATATAATTAAATTGCAACGATCGCTATATTAGCGCTATAATATACACTTGCCTAAGATCAGGTTCCGTCCAAAGTCGGCATTAAGTCAACGGGAAAGTACAGTTAGATGCAAGCTGCGGGAATGCGTGAGCGAGGTCACGGAACTAGTTGTAAAATCACAAATCCCCTGAAGATGATAATATTTTTGCTCTACGCTAATTAGAAATTTACAAAATGACAGCCGAGTAACCCTATTAATGACTAACTTTGCTAGTCTGAAACTAGTTATTTTATGTAAAACAGAATAGGCGGCTTAATTTACTGTACTAAAATTAAGATTCCAGTTAGTGGCTGAATGTGGATCCGCGACTTTTGCGGGTCGTTGACGCATCTCCGCCCACACGATTCCCGATCAAAGAACCTTTAAACAGCCTAAATTCCAGCCTGTCTCAAAATCAATTGGCGCAGATCATGTTTCACGCTCACGACTCTATATCTATAATATCTATAATTTTGAGGAGCAGATCTCTTGAAGGTTCATGCTTAAGATATAATAAACAAACTTATGAGATCTTATTCCTCAACAAATACAGCCCAAAACGTTTGTCGACACGTGTGCCGGTTGTCCTTCGTTTCTTGTGTATTCAAATTCAGCTTAAAAGACCCCGCTCCATACAAAAAACATAGTTGTTTGCTGAGGCGAGTTTTTTCTAATATTTCTCGAATAGCATTCATAAATCAAAGTAACACGTGCGATTGAGTTTTTTGCATTTCTAAATATGCCTACATTCTCTTTGACCTCATTATTATGACGTGTACCACAAAAATACGTTCTTAGAACTCAGTCAGTGGATATTACACCGCGGTGCATCACAATAGCCTTGCAATGGGATTAAATTCGCACAAAAGGCCGGATGTTGCGTGGACAGAACTACTGAGTGTAATCGCACCAGGCGAACTTCCGTTGTGCCTTTATTATACAACAGTAATACCTATATTAAAGTTCCCACCACCACTGTTCCATCGAAGTAATGGTGCTTAATAATTATTATAGTTATCGACACCAAACTTAGGGTTTTTTAAATAAGGGTTACTTAGTTTTAGTAATGTGTTCATTTACAGTATTTAATTAAGTATTTTAGTGACATAATTGTAGAGTAACTACGTTAACATAAATGAATTTTTGTTTGTGTTGCCACCACCAACCAAAAAAGTTTGCGCCATAGATTCCATTCCACCATTCTTTTATAGAATAGAAGATAGTTTCTGAGATGGCACTAGAAAAAAAGTGACTCTTTAGCGCTATACTTTTTACTAGTACTTTTTTCTTCCTAGAATTTTCCCAGACTTAACCAGGGTCTAATATATTATAGCCTAGGGTTTGACAGATTTTTATTTTTTTGCATAGCGATT
>DVRM01000197.1:0-11721 GCA_018232405.1 Junonia genoveva | reverse complement strand
TTCTATTTCTTTTTAAAAAGGTTTATCAATTTATTATCATTTTAAAGCTGACTGGTTTTCGGATATCGCGGCATTAGGTGCCTTTACCTTACATGTATATCTTTTAACTTTACAAAGATAGATTTTAACATTGCCTTGCTTGGTCTGGAGAATCGGAGTTTCTATTGCGTCCAATAGAGGTAATTTACTCGAAATTACCTTTTGAACTGTATTAAGTTGAACGTTTCTATCGTCTGTAGATGAAGGTTTTTGATTAGTTGAACTGAAGCACTTTATACAGTAACTATATACTATTTCCTCGACTATCAAAATTATTTTTGATCAAAATATATCCATTGGGTCTTTCGAAGCACACAACTTTTTACCACTCAGAAACTAATCTTTTATTGTTTATTTTTCATTATTTACTTTAATATTTACAAAGTTTATATATTTCGACTTCATTAAGATGGTACAGTAACCGTATCATTTCAAAACAACGCAGCATTTCGCATGCTATGAAAATTGTCATTCCGCAGCATAAATCTCGTAAATCCAGGGATCATACCGTTCTGGAGATGATGAATGGGAATTTTTGGTAATATTTATTTCTCGAGGTCACGATATGGAGTGCTTTTTGTATTGGTTGCGGGGAACGCTGGGAATACGATATTCTTTTATTAATTTCCGTATCCGTTCCCAAAGATGTGTCGGATGGGAAAGTTATTAATAAATGATGACTTTTATCTGTGGTAACACGAATCGTCACAACTTATCACTTATATGGTTCTCAAATTACGTGTACCAAATACATAATTTCAACTTTTTATTTACAAAATTATTAGAAGTTTTATTTTAAATTTAAATAGAAATAAATGACTAAATAAATAACTTCCGAAAAATGTATCTATGTTATAAACCTAGGAAATATTAATAGGAAAAATCCAATAGCAGTAGTATTTTACTTTATAATACGAATATTTGAATGAATCAGTCAATCAAATGCAAATATTTGTTTAAGAGCAATCGAATATCAAAGAGTAAATATTTTTATGCGGTGTGAGCAATATCGTAAACAAGAATTAGGGCCTACGTGTTCTCTTGCACGACGTTCAAGTTATTTTAGTGAGAATCAAGGGAATGGTATTATATTAAGGGCTTTGAAAACTCGTCATTGAAGCGATATTTTAGAAATTTATTCAGGTATATTGGATTGGTATATAGGTATTATTGGATTGGCCGAGCAAACTGCGCTTTGAATTAATATTCAATCATAAACTTGTATTAGTACTTTGGTCGACGTCTAAATTCATTGGAGTGCGTTTCTACAATTCCAGTTCTCAAGTTTGCTACAGTAAGTCACCAATTTATGTTTCTGTTTGAAGTGGAATTGTTATTTAGATTAAGCCTTAAATCTAAACAGGAAGCAGGTAAATTTGTAATTATGTACGTTTTCTTTATATGGTTAGTATCAATGAGCTAATAAGAACTTTCGATCTACTCATTAATGCAAACAATGAACTATAAATTAACACAAAATGTAATAATAAAAAATGAGTTAAAACTTTATGACATCACTATAACATAACCATCATCTTTGTTTAAAACACGGTTTAACGTTAAATGAAACTCAGAGTTCGGTGAAACCTTATTTGGTGCTTTCTAAGAACTTAAAACTCTTTGAACGAACCGCAAAAGTCTCTAGAAACGGCATCTGAAGCTATGATTCAAAAATTTACATATAATGAGAGTCATTGCAGAAAAATCTCCGTCCGTCCGTTTTGATGTGTCATAAATAGATTCTTGGTAGGGCTATTTCAAGTTCTATAAGGGCATGGTTTGCTTACTATACCTAAATGACTGTTTTTTTTCTATGAATAATGATATTAGGAATGGCTAAGAATAGCTCTTTGTCAATAAAATTTTTATTAAAGACTTACTTTGTGTGTGATAAAAGAATGTAAGTAAAAATTTTATTACGTAATGTGTAACTATTAGAACTATTAGCACTATTTACATTTATTCATATGTTGGTGATTATTAGTATTGTCACATTATTTTAAAGGCAATTTTAAAAAGTAAATTATAATTTAATTCGTTTGTTATACGTTTTAAATATCAACATTAGTGTTAAATAAAATTAAATTGATGTAGGTGAAAAACTTATACCAATTTACATGAAACTAAAATTTAAGATAATTTTTATTTAAAAAATTGTGAAAATATAATAACGAAAGTGCAAAATAAAGATTTTCTTTATTCTACAGTTGATTCGCAACTAAACATATCGTCGTAACGAAATATAAAAGTCTTTGATATTTGATATTTGTATCTTTGATACTTTTATATTAATCTTTTGTCATTTTACGATAACACCCGGAAAGGCCGGAAGGTATACCGGCAGATGGGTCATCTGATGAATCGACAAATTTGCCACAAAAAATATATCATTGTTAGTGGCAGTTGTTATGTTCATAGTACTAACACAGTATAACAAGCTTTCGCTCAGTTGTTATAATGTGGTAATGTAGATTTGATACGGAACAGACGGCATGCCCATCTGACCTTTTGTAGAAATGTGCTGTTCAACAATTGTTCTAACAGAAAATTAAAAAAACCGACGTTACTCGGTTAAAATGTCATTGGATAATCACATCGACACCTAAAACTTTTGGAGTTCATGTACCTATGCTTCATATTTAATAATTTTCTAAATGGATTCTGAATTGAGAATCACTTGTTTTATAAGTCATTCACTTTCTACCAATTACTGGTATAACTAAAATAGCTTAAGTCATGAATAAAACTGTAAGGGCACAGAATTCTTTTGTATCGTCATTCATTAACGTATGACTCAAGGGCTGGAAGCATTATGCAAACTTTGCCATTTTTGCAACTTGACCAAGGTCGGCGGTTGACTCACGATACTCTGAACTGTTTACGTACAAAACAAGAAGTTTCTGAAGTTTAGCGTTGTTTTATAAGCTTTGTCGCTGATTAAGAGATGGCTTTAGTATTATTTGTTTACCTTTGAAACTACTAACAATAAGTATAATAGTAATATATGTATGAAGGCTTTGTTATGCAATCTTTTCATGTGTTTCTCAATGTATTTGTCACAGTCATGTGATATTATGATTAAGTATTTAAGAGCTTGATGATAATTCTATAAGCTTTTCTAAAGAGATATGAATGTCTTTATGTACAGAAATATGTTAAATTATTCTTTTGATTATTAATATGATCTCTATGTCTATTAAAACTTATTTTATTACCACTAATTTGTCACTAAATGTTATATTCAAAAGTCAAAGATTCTAAACAAAACAAAGATATCAATGAACGTTACGAAACTTTCTAACGTAGGTGTAAAATAATAATAACCCCAATAGCATGTTTCTATAATTACGAACCAAGAAAATAATTAACAGCGTTCTATAAATGTAATGATATTACTAACACGTTCCAGGAACGATCGATATTATGCTAAAGTTGTGCAAAGGCATCGTTTAGCAACCTCGGAAGGTCGTTCGAAACGCCGGTGACTCATGCTTGGGAATTGGAACATTTATTTGCGTTTTTTATACGTCTGATATATTTTCAGTCATTCGAGTAATTGCTGATGTTAATATTAGATTTAGTTATTCGACCTTGGTAGTATTTTGTTTTTGTGTAATGTGTCCACTGTCCACGTTAAACTGGTTTGCATTAGCCGTGTATCTAATTGCTTATTCAATTTTAATTATTTTTTTGGGTAAAAGTTTGTGTGGAAATATATGTGGAATGCGGTAGTTATTTAATACTTAAAACAGCTATATGTTTAATATCAAATACTTATATTGCGTATTATATTATATTTAGTTATTGATATAATTGTTTTTCTCCCAACTGGTTTGCAAATTTTAAGGAATATTCATAATATTACTTAGAATGTGTGCTACCTTTTATCTGTTGTACAAAAAGAAAATCAATATTTTTATATTTACAAAATTACCTTCTTCAAAACTGAGCAAAGTTATTTATTTGAATACTAGATGTATAAATGTTTTGATCACGCAAAAGAAACACGCAAGTTTATTACGCCTTAAGTATTTTAGGAAATCAAAGCAACGTTTACACATTGGAGGGAAATCGGCTTAAAAACTTCTCCTCCGATGTTCCGCGTAGATTTTCACGAACTTTATTATAATATTCATGTAATACGTCGGGAACATTAAATGTGTAAATTTATTGATTTTCGCGACGTAATGTTTCTACAGTACTTAATAGAGCTTTCAGGTTTGGATCAACGCGCAGAAAGTTTATGTTAAGAATATTTTTAATTGGTCAAGGGTTTTTCACAATAATTATTGGGTTTTCTATCTTCAAATAAGTTTAACGGGTTGATAAAATGCTGAATTATAGGCCGGACTATGTGTCAAAGAAGGAAATTTTGACGATTACGAGTAGAAGTCAGTAACTTGACAAATTATTTACATTGAATTGTTCTAAGATATTATAAAACAGACGCTAAGTATGACATAATTACAAAAACAAAGCTTTTTAAAAATTTAATAAAATATTTAATTACGCTTGTCAACTAATATAAATGACCGCAATAACCGTAACACATTTTGTTAATAGCAAAACCAAAAATCATAAAGAACGGACTCCAAAACAAATAATAAATAGCAACACATAAAAACTAAATGATACCATTTACCTTATTTTCGTTATGATGTTTTTATTCATTTACACAAGTTTAAAAGCATACAAAGTATATTTATGTAGATTTGGTTAAGTAAATAACTTATATTTCCAATCTTAAGATTTATTTTTATATTATTGTTTGATTTTAGTTTATTATTAGTCACCAAAAAATATGTTACCTACAATGATTTCATTTTATAAAAACAAGTTTACGATGCCATAAAAATGCGATTCAAATAACTGCCAATGTTGTCAATCCTATTCACTTCTTTCGTGAAAGCTTTCTCCGTCAAGTGAGCGTCAATGATGTCAGGATATTAAAATAGAAAAATCAAATTAGTTTTAATACAACATAACACGTCAAAGGGAAGATAAATATTAAAACGAAAAGCGTTTCTATCACAACGTTCCAACTCGATTTGCATGTTAATGAGATTGTATGATGCGTGCACGACATACATATCCCTTTATAACACAACTACTAATAAAACACGAAAGTGCGTAGATTGTTGAAATAAGTGGCCGCGGAGTTTTGCAACTCGGAATTATTCAAGAACAATGATTATCACGTAGTCGTAGACAATGAGCCGGGAGTAATTACCGCGTAAGTAAAAGTAAGATGTTTGTTAAATAGTCTGGGAAGGAGACATAACAGTGCTCGCTCTACAGGGCTCGGTAAATAAACGCTGTGTTGTTCCGCGCAGACTTCAGGTGGAACTTAAGACGGTAATTCCATTATAATTATTTTCTTGAAAAATATATATAAAATTTTCGTATTTATAGTCTTAAGAGTCTGTCAGAGTGTTATAATTTTATAATATTAACATAAAAATGTACTAAAACCAAGTTGTGATTTTTTATTGACGAAAACAAATCTGACATCGTTACCCTCAAGATTTTTATACAAAAGCTAAAAAACTAAATTTATTTACAGAGCCACTATCCCGTAATGGGAAACAGCTACGTCACCTCACCTTAGATAGGGGACACAAAGATAAATACCACTATCTCGACTTAATGGCTTTCTGTCTCTTGTCTTAGAAGGGTGTCCATCCGTGCCATACCCATCAGGTCAGCGAGACTTTGATTTGTCTTCGTTACTCGGACATTTCTCACCAAGCGTACATAATTCATGATCTTTCGGAATACATATTCAATTATGGTCCTTCGAGCCGGTTAATTGTTGGCGGTTTTGGAATTGATGATGCGATCCATCTCATTGAAACATCTGAGTTCAGTACTAAAATATATCGTCAGTAAAAAAATATAAATATTAAAATGTGTGCGTCCAATCTGAAAAAGGGTCGTAGATTAATATCTTGGAAGCAGCGCTTGCTTAAATATTTAAAGCATGTAAACAAACTTCTCATTCCCAAGTGCGAGTTATTTCACACTACTTGTTCTCTACTTGCGAACAATATTTATTCTTAAGACATTACAGGAAGGTGCATTTTTCTGGCTTCTTTTATTTTAGATGATCTAATATAGACCTTGTTTGTACGTAATTAAGGGTGAAATTGGTTTGTGTACGAAAACAAATAAGTCAGTGTCGTCACCTGAGCAAGCGGAGCCCAGCCCCACAACAGGTTTATATCAATTTTCTACCAAGTGCGCCTGGATCGTGGAAATCACTTAGCTGTATGTGATATTCTGTGTTCTTTTTTCAAAGAAGTCTATACGTTTCTAAAGCGAAATTGATTTTTCTAACATTCTTCGTGTATAAAAGCAAAGCGTAAAAGGATACAATCGCTTCTAAATTCAGTAAGAACAAGGGCTATCAATAAAGGTTAAGAGGTATTTTCTAAACGTTAATTAAATGGTTTTGATCAAAGTGATGCGCAAATCAAGCTATCTGGATAAAGTAAACACAGACATTCTTTATTGCCTATCGGAATGAGTTTAGCCGAAGCGAATGGATATATACATATTTTTTGTTTACGTTCGATAAATTGCCAAACAGACGAGGAATGTAGATGAATGGCAATTTGGCAATAACCACCTACGCGGCTTGATTAGTTATAACAAAATCCGGGCATTCGACGAAGAGTGGGCAGTTTGATGCTAATATAACTTGAACCAAGTGTAATACTAGTTTACGTTTTATTATTAGTTATAACTATATCGACGTGTCTATTATAGACTGATTTATATTTGAATTTGTATATTTGAATTATGTATTTGTAAATTTTTGCGACACTTCTTGATGTTTGCGTTGGTCTGAATATAAAGGCTTCATTAAATACAGATGTGATATAAACTTATATTGTTTCTATTATTCTTATTTTTAAACATTGGTAAATATATACTGAAAATATGATAAAAATAGACATCTGTGTTGGATAATTATGTTTCGATTGATTACTTACTTCTGATTAGATATTATTACCAGTACTGTTAATTGCTAATAAATAAATTATATATTTTTCCAATATAAAACGCTGTTAAAATTGTTAAAGAACAATGACGATCGATTTCGTAAATATTTATGTGCTTCTGACTATTGTTCATTAATATTTATGCCGTATTGACGCAAATAACTGTTAATTCTGACCATGTTTCTTTGTAATACCTATTATTCATTGAATACATTTAATTTCAGAAAAATCGTTCGTTTTTTGTTCTTCGGTACAAATGATAATAGAAACTAGCATTTTAAATTTTTGCCTATTATTGTTTTATGGATATTTGAATCGTGGTGAATATAGTTTAAAACCTTCGTCAATAAACTGCCTATCTAATCAATAGTTTTAAGTTCAATAGTTTAATAACCCTGATGAGGTTGAACCTTAGAAACATCGCCTCTTTAAATAATGAGTTTCTAATTATATTATCTTTTCAATCGACAAGCTACCTAAAGAAGTAGAAATTTAGTGTTTGTTTAAGTGTAGTTTATATAGATAATTCTAAAATAATTCTAAGTGTCTTGTAAAATAAATATAATGTCAAAAACGTAAAAACAATTTAAGATAAGCGGCAGTTAAAAGGTGTTTTAGTCTCTTAGGTGGAAAATGCAGAAATTTAAGTTCCGTATTTAGGTACTATTACAGCAATTAGGCGAAATCTGCCTCATATTTTTAGACTTTGCGAAGGGAATGCAGGAAAACGATTATGCTCAGACGAAAGTGGGGAAACACTTTAAGAGCCAATTGCACACATGTTGGTTCCCCAGCTAAGGTTTTACTTTTCCTTTTACCTAACTGACACGAAGATAATGCTTTTTTGTTGTACCCTTTTTAATGTTAAAGTTTTTGAAACACGTTCTTCCACTAGAAGATCCTTTTTCTCGTTTAGTTACAACCAAGTTTTATTATTGTCAATAAACTGTTTGATTTTTATTTTTTTTCCTAAAATATACCTAAGTAAAGTGCTTAGTCAAGAGCGCAACAGTTTCTATGAATTGCAACAATTGTCGAGCACATGTTGAAAAAAACAATTCCGCAATTAAGCGTTCCCTTTTCAGAGTGTGTTTTTGGCAAAAAAGCAACGTCGGCAGTAGTTAACAGCGTCGGCAGGATTACGGTAGCAAAATAAAATATATTCCACGGGTTTCAAGCAATTTAGCCGCCGTGTCGCGTGCTAGCCAATTCCCTTCTATGTCACCTATATGGTACAAGCTACCGTTAATTGAAATCGGAATTTTTCGTCTAATTCCATTTCTGCCTGCCTTAATTGGATATTTTGGTACTTGTTATAGTGAAACACTTCGTATTAGTGTTAAGGACCTAATTGTATAGGTTGTTTAGTATTTTTATTAGTCGAATAAGGTTTTATTAGTTTTTAGAAATCTAAGACAGCTAAAAGATAAGATTAGCTAGACTAGATAGGAGATTTTAGAGATGAATGTTTAAAATAAAGAATAAAAGGGGGTGTCCCTTCCCTAACAATGAAATTCTATACCCATTGTATTTAATTGAAATCTAAAATCACGGATTGTCTACCCAATACAACGGCTCCTGTTAATCGTTCGAAACATCGAGATTACAGAAATAATTAATATACGCGATTGAAATTCATTCCAAATAGTTTTATTTTAATCCTGGATTGTGTTTAATCCAAATGAAAATAAATAAAAGAGAACTCTAGTTAGCCTATAAAATAGCCTGCGTTATAAAAAAATGTTTTGAGGGTTCATGTGAATATTCGCTATGAGGATATTTTTTTATACTTTTAATTTTTTTTTGTAACCTCAATATTTTTTATGAAGCTGAGTTAGCATGTTGATGTTCATTGAGTTAGTTTTAAAAGGTTCTCATTACGCTTGATTTATGGTCATTAATTTTTGCCCACAAAGTTAATAAAGTAGAATATATTAGATATATATATAAATAACATTAATTAAACTGCTTTGCATGTCACATATAGAGATCTACCCTAAAAACTTCTTTTTATAAAGCGTGCAATAAATAAACATAGAAAAAGAACTAGGTCACGTTAATATATCTTTCAGCCCTCAAATTAAGAACGTCAATCATTATACGTTTCTAATTTAATCAACGAATTAAACTTGACAAAATACGAACTGCAAACAAAGTTTCCGAATCAAAAGCAATTTCATTTAAACTGCGTAACAACTCCCCCGACAATTATTTGCAGGAATGAGGAAAGTGAGTTAGAAATAATTTCATCTTATGATGAAAACAACCACAACCACGCCACTATTAGTGGTAACGCGATTAACAGGGCCCTGTCTAGCGACACGCTGGGTTCGAATTAATAACTAAAATTTAATTAATACGACTGCACAATTCCAAAACTTATTTTTTATTTTTGTCATCCATTCGTAACGTACGCGAGAAATCCAACTTAATATTATATGATGACTCAATTTTACAAGAGCTGCTTACAAATTATGTTTCGTAGAAGTTGATGATATTTTTTCCAACGACATTGTTTCGGGATTAAAAATAGTATGATATTTGCTGAATAAAGTATAGGAAGATGGAAAATAATATTTATAAAATTTCCGATAAAGAAAGATTTCGAAAGATTGCTTATGATGTAGTAGTAAGTAAGATTAATCATAAAAATCTGTTTCATCTAAAATACAGTTTGGTAATAGTTTCACATGCGTAGGTAAATGAATTTGGCATGAAATGTATTTACGAACGCTAATAGTTTATCTGTATTTTAGCTGGGTGTCGAAAACAATGAACTAAGAGACGCAGAAACCTCAGCCCCATCAGGGTAATTATAGGATCAACGAGAGCTTTAATTATGGAAGAGTAAGGAAATTCTTTTCTTGAAAATTCGCCGTTGACAGCCGCATTTCGAAATGGAGCGACGTATAAATCTGTACAACGTGACACCACCGTCTTTTGTTTCGATGCTTTCAACGCGTTGCAATGATCTACAACTCTTCAAAGTACCACAACGATGGCTTGGAAATGACGTTGACTGCTATTGTCATCTCTCCTTTGTGTCTGTTTTTTTGTCATCTCGACACTCTTCGGTAGTAGCTTTTAAACTGTCACGTTGAGTTTATTTTCAATGGGATCAAAATTTGCTGTATTGTTAGCTTGTTGATGTAAATCTAAGATGATGTCTTTTGTTTTTGCGTACAACCTCTTATACGCTTCTGCGTCTCTGGTAGCGGCATTTTTGGGACACATTTTGTAACTTTGTTATGGCGATTATGTTTTTTCCTTAAGTATTCAGTTCTCTCAATCGTTCATTGTTAAAATAATTGATAGTGTCGCTGATGCAAATTCTAGTAAATAGGAAGTCATTATTGTCTTTGTGGGAAAATAATGATATCACCCGTATCCCTAGTGTAAATTCCACAATTAATCTTAAATCCGGATATCGAATGAGTCAAGATATCAAAAACTCGCTTGCCTCATAAATCGCCACATAATAGTAGAACCAGTTTGGTAACTAGGCGTTTCTCGGAAGAAGGTTGTTTAAGTTTATCCGATGTAATAAAATCTTGCGTTCTATAAACAAGACACAAATAAACAATAGGAATTGATGGATTAACTGCCGTGAGCAAAATACAATGTATTCATTAGTTCGGAGAATTGGATGATCATTGCATTTCTAGAATTCATAAAAGTCTTTGAATCTTGCACATGTGTTCTTAAAATTGTCTATAGGAACCATTTTATTTTATAAGAAAAATGTTTTAAGTATATGTTATCCTTAGGATCAAGTTGAAGTATCACACCGAGTTCCATGACAATTCAAATCAGTATTATTTGCTTGTGTTGGAATACCATATCTTATATCCTTTTACGTCAGTATACAAATACGATGAATGTTGATTTTAATTAATACAATGGGATGCGAAAGTTTACATTTTAAATAAAGTAAATTTCTTATTTGTATACACAATCGTTTCTATATGTCTCATTCGTTTTAAGTACCGCAGAACGCAGAAATTGAGTTTCAGCCATATTAGCACGCTGTTATACTTCAAAAGATTTGCATTACGAGCGCTTTTTTATGTTTACCTAACAGTTGATAAAAGGGCTTGAACGGTCCTAATTTCAAACACATAAGCTACCGTAGTCGTTTGCCAACAAACACTGAAGGGTTAACAGTCTGCTGCGTAACACAGGTTGCTCGCAAAAAGATCCCTACAGGGGGTTCAGATAAAGAATAAACAAAAAAAGAAAGTGACATACGCCCAACTGAGTGAATTTGACACGGATTGTTTGCCTGGGCGTTATTGTGATTTATTTATTTCCAGCTTTCCGGAGTCGACATGTATTTTGATATATTAAAACTGATATGCATTCAGGGTCTGTCACTAACAACTATCTGCCACTAACATTTGCGAGCAAAAATGCATTGTATTTTCTGCTTTAATTTTCCATATGTTCATTTGTTAAAAAAATATGACAGTAAGATTTTCGTATAACCACTGAGAGTATGTACGTACATGAGTTAATAGGTTTACATCAGATGAATTCTGTTATAGTATTAGGTACTTTACATTAAAAGGTAAGTAAAATCTTTACTCGCTTAGATAAAAACGTTATAAAATTGTTATATTTTTGTAACAAACAAAATGAAATTCAATTCAACAATGATTTAATGATTTTAGTTTAGATT